>MU227808.1:119962-139532 GCA_018584345.1 Thuja plicata | reverse complement strand
TGTGGGTGTTTCTATCTCTTGAGCTTCAACTTTGTCACCATCTCTTCTGACACCAAATTATCAGTGCTTCCACTATCAATAATCACATCACAACACTTACCCTCACACTTGCACCTGGTGCGAAACATGCTCCTCCTTTGTTCAAGTTCATTCTCACCACTCAGTAGGACCCTTCTGTTAATCAGCGTTTCTCCTCTTTTAGCATCTTCAGAACTCTGGCTTGGCCTTCATTTCTCCTATCTATTCTTTCTTGGCACTAAGGAAATTCAAATGCCCTATGACGTTCTTCTCCACAGTGAAAACATGTTCCACAGAAGCCTCCTCTTCCAGATCCTTGTCCTCTTCCTCTTCCTCTCTGATCTCTATTATTCTGATCTTGGAAATGATTGGAATTGTTTCCTCGCTGATTCAGACTACTACTGGCCTTTTCCTTTTTTGGATCTTCATTTTGGCCACCATATGACCATCCACCATGACCTCTTCCATTTTTTCTGCTCTCAAACTTCTTGTTCAGCTTTTCCTCTACTTTCAGGGCAAACTGGTATGCCTCCTCAATACTATTCATTCAAACTAGATTCAAATCCTCCTAAATGCTTGGCCTCAACCCATTAAGGTAACGAGAAAATTTCTCCCTATTAGCCTCTGCATGGCCTTTTCTGATGAGGATTCGATAGAACTCCTCTGTATACTCCTAAACAGATCTTCCTTCTTGCTTCAAACTTTCCATTTTCTTTAGTAGGTCAAGCTCATAATCAACAGGAATGAAATGTCGCTTCAACTTATCCACCATCTGATCCCATCTTGTGATTTTATCCTTTCCTCTTCAATTTCACTCCAATTGGATCTCCTGCCACCAGATCTTCACATGACCCTTCAGTCTGGCCTTCGCAAACTTGACCCGATCAGGATCCTTAATATCTTCATACTTAAAATATTCTTCACATTTGTTGATCTAGTCAATCAACTCCTCTGGGTTAAGATTCCTTGAAAATGTAGGAACCTCAATCTTAGGTCTTTTCCCAATCTTGGAAATGGCTCAAAAAATTCTTTCTTCTTCTGGATTTAAAACTTCAACTTCTTCTTGATCATCATTTCCTTCTTCAGCTTCATCCTCACTTTCATTTCTAACATTAAGATTCATTCCTCTGTGAATCTCTTCTTGCAATGCTTGCACTTGTCTCTGGAGCTCTCTGACCTCAGGTCTCACAATTCCAACTCTTCCACCACATTCCCTTCGTGGAGGCATTTTTGTGATGTGCACTGAAACCCTAACCATGGTCCTGGTGCAAACTGCCTCACAGTCAGTGATCTGTTTACAAAAAAACCCTAACCCACGGTCCTGGTGTAAACTACCTCACAGTCGGTGATTTGTTTACACACTCAGGAAAACTTGGCTCTGATACCACTTGATGAAGGGTGCTCCTCTTAATACCACAAACACATAACAGAAATAGAGAAGCAACAAAAAAAATTGCAAGAACAGAAAATGGGCTTCTTATTATCTCCACAAATGTGGAATTACAAACTTTCAAAATTACAATATGCAAAGCCACATGGGCATTCCCCCTACAATATTCTATAGGAAAAAGCCTTGAATTATTATCCAGATCTACCCAGAACTGTCCTAGACAACACTACGGGCCTTCTTTATATAGGCAATTTCCACCGCCCGAGAAGGTTCCAGAAATTTTTCCCATAGGGCCGACCAAACTTAGAATTATTTTGAAGAAAAATTATTTTCTGCCATTTCAGGTGATACAACTTCCAAAGACCATAAGTCATCGCCAGTTGACCTGATTGACTATTATGACCCCAATTTAGAAAGGCCATGAAGCGCTCTACAGGCTTGACCAGCACAAGAACCCGTCCCCCAAATTTTTGACCTCATCCGGGGCCTCTAAAGCCTTCAAAACTGAGTTCAAAGTTTCTGTACCCTACTGCCAATACTGAAAATCTTTAATATCTCCAAAACTAGACCTGATCTAGCCATGAAACTTTACTAGTAGGCTGATAAGACTGAGATCAACCTCCACATGTGAAATTAGAACATTCTGAGATCGTATGACCAACTTACTAAAAATAGCAAGTTTCCATAGATAGCAGCTCTGCACAAGATAGCCCTTATTGAAAAGAAAATAGAAATATTTTTGGGTGATGCAAGATTGCCCTTACACCCAGGATGCTCCTGCATCACTTTGAAGACAAAATTCTAAGATGAGTCAATTGCACTAATAGGTGCTGAGTACTAATCATGGACACTAAAGCCGAGTTCTTTAGTGAGTGCCAAGTTTAGTGAGCCGAGTGGGATGCAAGTTGTGTTAAAGTCGAGGACAGCTAGCTTGCACTAACTCAACAGGAAGAACATTCAATGCTCACCTACATTGACCTTTCAAAGCTTATAAAGGATGAACAGTCAACATTTCATTTTTACCTTGCAATTTTTTCTATTTAAGAGAGTGATTGAAGTAATTTGTAGATTTGATCTTAACTGTGTTTAGCATCAAAGATTCCATCAGCGTGCCATCAGCAATCTTAAGGTGAATAGTGAATAGTGAACAGTGCAAAGAGCTACTTGCCGAGGTACTCTATTTTACATCCTTCGAACCCTAAATTTCAAAATTAAGGCTGCAATTTCTTCCACACCAGCTAAGAGTATGAAGGTAGAACCAGAAAAAAATTAGTTGATACGGAGTGATGAATGTGAACCTCTCAACTTTCGAGAGATTCCTGAAAGTGTGATATAGAGTGATTTAATGGGAGCCCTCTCATCCATTCCACCCAAGGTACTCATGATTCATGATGTTTGATCATGTTATATGGTTAAGATTGGAGAAGTGGGAGATAGTGAATTGAGGAAATCCTACAGTAAATTGTGTGATAATGGAGTTCTGAAGGCAGAATTCAAACATCTAACCAAAAAAGGGTTAGCCCGTGCCCTAGATTTTCCCCAAGGTTTCAAAGATGAATGGATAAAATTTATCCTTAGCTGAGTTCATGACATGTGTATGTGGTTAGATAATGGACCAGTCAAGATCACTAAAAGCATGATTCATAGAGTGACTAGATATCCTATAGTTAATGGAAAATGGACCATGAGGGATAATAACAAAGAAGAGATTACATTGAACACTGGAGCAGTATGGAATAACAGAGGTATGACTATCTCTACAATTACTGACCTAGAACTTGATTTTGGAGTAAGGGTTATAGCACATAAGTTCTATCAGTCCAACAGATTGGATAGTGTTCCTTGTACAGCAGTTGATCAGGCATGGAAAATTGTGAAGAAGCATCACACATATGATCTTGCCAAGCTACAGCAAACACAACTAGCCAAGAACCTAGCATCAATTAGAAAGGCTAAGAGCTCGTCATGTAAGTTTGGTTCTTTACTATTTTGTATATTTTTCTACATTCAAGATACATTTCCTACACTGGGAAATATTGTTTGGAAAAAGGATAGACCCATTACAGTTCAAATTAGTGAATGTATAGAGAAACTAGGGAGTAACTTCAATAGCATTATGGGGAGCTATTTTGTAGAATTCAAGAAGAGAATGAGATTAAGGACTAGGATTCCTATGTCACTAGTGGAGAAGCACTATGAGGAAATCTATTTTCTAGTTTATACAGATAATACTTATATCAAGGCAATGACTCCTAGGATAACATGCTTAGAACCATTTCCATATGAAATCAATATTGATGAAGCATCAGCTACCATCACTGCACTCCTAGCTGAGGCAATTGATACTACAGTAGAGAGATTTGGAAATTTTGATGAAGCTCAGGCTAAAGTTTTTAGAAGTTTGAATGAAGGAACTATGGAGAGAAAAAGAAAGAAGATTGTTAAAAACTTGAAGAAAATGGTTGGCTTAGGTAGTGATGAAGAACATGAGGATGCACCTTTAGGCCTAACTACTGGACAAGGTGAGGATATTTCTACAGAGGAGGAAGTCAATGCATCAGAAGAGGTTACTAAGAAAGCTAAGGGCAAGAAACCATCAATTGTCATAGTAACCAAGAAGAGCCAATCCAAACCTAAGATAACACCTCCTGTAGCTAATCGTCCGAGGACTAGAGAATCTACTGTTACTTCCCCAGTATAAGTACAAACAAAAGTATATGGTAAAAGGAAAGTTGCAAAAATTAGTTCTAGAAAGGAAGCGAAGGTTGCTCAGGCTGAGCCGAGTAAGCCAACAAAGAGACCAAGAAGGAGATTAAATTTGGGGATAGATAGTGATGAGGAGATGACAGAAACTGATGAAACCGACAACATACCTAAAGCTCAATTCAAGAAACTAGAAAGTATTGATGAGGTATGTGATACTTTGAGGAATTCAGTAGGGTTAGCGACATTTAAGTTCATTAAGTATGAAAAGTTGAAAACAACAGATAGGCACAAAGTATAGGAAGCACTATTGGACATGATGAGTACTTTCAAATTAACTCCTACGGAGATAGGAAATCATGTGCTAGATGAACTTTATGATTTTTTGTCAAGAAAATGGGAATTTGCACTGTCCACAGAAAGATAGATTAGGGAAGGAACACTAGCCCAGGTAATACCTAAGCTCGCCTCAAAACAAAGATTCAAATTCATTGAGGAATACAAGAGAAGATTTGTTCCTAAGCTTAGAGGCTATGCTATTCTAAAAAATGACATTGAAGGTGTAGTACAATAGATCATAAGGTTTTGGAAAGAAATCTTTGGACTGCTCGTTCCAAAAGATAAGAAATCTGGTGAGGGGACATCCGAGAAAAAGACAAAAGAAGTTGAAGTCAAGACTACCCCTAAAATATAGATACCTAAAGATCAAATTACCATTGAACAGGACAAGACCAAAGATGCATTAGATGCAACAAACTCTTTTGATCTGACTGTAGATAGTCCTATGGATTATATAGTTGATGATCCAAGCAATTTGAATGCCAAGGAAAAAGAGATGTCGAGTGGTAAAGACACTGATTCGCCTATTAAGGCAACTAATACTGAAGAAGAAAAGTCCACAGCATCTGATGAGATACTTGAAGTTTTCAATGATCAGAAAGGTGAAGGACAACATCAAACAAATGAACAAGAGGTAACTTCATAGAATCCACCTATTTTAGAGGTTGTAAAGACAGTTTTAGATAGTGGAGTAGAAATAACAGATATTATTGATAAGCCTAAAGAAGTAGAGGCAATGCAAGTGTTGGTTGATCTACCACACTCTGCATCATCCACTCCCACTGGTTCTAAAACTGGGAGTATGCCGAACCCCTAGACAATATTGACAGAATTAAAAGAGGCATTAGATGTTGACACTGTCAAAGGGAAAGATATTATGCTGCCTAGCATAAGTTCTCCAGAATTGAAGAAGAAGAAAATCTTGAAGAAGAAGTATCTGATTTTAGATGTAACATTAGATGAGGTCATTTTCATTCCACAATGGAATCCCAATGAGTTATCTGTTGAACAAATAGGGACTCTTCAAGAATTTCTTAAGAGGAAGAAGAGACAGGAAGAGTTGAAGATTGAACAAAAGCAAAAGCAAGTGTTGCATGACATCAAAGACATATTTACAAAGGATTTTGACTTAGAGGATGAATTGCCTCAAGCTCCAATCATTGATCAACTAGTCAACATTGTATAGAAAGTAACATATGAGGACATTGACAACAATGAGAAGCTTTTGCAATGGTCCCAGAGAAGATTTGAGAGCAAAGTTCTAGAGAAAATCTCAGAAGAGATAGAAACTAGACAGGTTGAACTTTCTGTTCTTGTAGAAAATTTAGAGAAAGTTACAACCAATGTTTATTCTCTGTATAAGAAATTATGTGATGTTGAATTTTTCACAAAGGATAATCTACAGCTTGTTGAGAAGCTAAAGTTAGATTTAAGATCAACTGGTACTACTTTGGGTAAAGATACTACATCTAGTTCTTTACATTTTAATAAGTTGATAAATGCACAAAGGAGAATAGCTGAGCTTATGGCTGAAGATGGTCGAATAAGGGCCAAGTTGATAACTATTCAGACAAGCTTGTTGCCTCACTTGGAGGTAATACAAAAGGAACATTCAAAAGCAAAGGAGTTATCACAGAGCACTACAAATTTATCTACTGCAGACAGTTTAGTGAGTCTAGCTTCCAAGCTAGAAATCAAATTAGAAGTTACGAAGATTGCAAAGGAAAGCTGGGATACCACATTTGAATCCACCCTGTAGCTTCATAAACAATTTTTGGATAAGTACAACTTAACCCCACTAGAAATCAATGACAAAAACAAGGGGGAAGTTAGTAAGGAAGTTGGCAGTTAGTATGGAAATCATTTAAGGAAGTATGAAAGGATACATCAGTATAGCACACGTACACATGTATATAAATTTTTAAGGCATGTAAACTTTTTGTATGAATTATTCTGAGTATATTCCTAGGGGGAGTACTTTGCATACTTAGGAAATATTTTTGATAAAATGAATTGAAGTAATGATAAGTGTTTTTGCCACTAATATCAAAGGGGGAGATTGTTAATCTCTAAGTTCTGTTGATGATTAGTGACCAACACTTAGTCATTCACTTAGGCAATTTTAGTTGGTTATCACTGTGGTCAAGCTAAAACTATGCAAGACCGAGCAATTTTCAATATGCCTAGTTACATTTCCAAGCCGAGTTACATTGCCAAGCCGAGTAAGACACAGGGATGTTAAGTGCCAACTGACAGATAGTCAAGTGCCAAGCAAGATAGTTTTTTTATACATGTCTGGAATGATACAAACTTCAAGGATAAGTGATCTGGCTGACTTGTATAAGCTTTTTGGGCTGACTAATGTATGCATTTAATATTCTTATATGGAGTTAGTTAAGCATTTAATTGTTTTATCCTATGCATGACTCATTGTAAGCATTAATTGTTTTACCATCAAGGCATGGATATCAGATCTTGATCGTTGATCTAGATCTCGCTATCAAATCTGAACAGATATATTAGATTGCTTCTAAACCCTATTATGTAAGTGTGTGTATAGAGTGTGACGACTGCATTTTTAGAAGAAAAATGCATAGAGGGTTATTTTGTTAAGAAGCAGAGCAATAACATAGTGAATAGCAGAGTAATGTTATATCAGATTATGAGATCATAGAAGGTACTAGAAAGAGGAGATCTGTCATCAGCATCAGAGTGTATAATGAAGGATCAATACTTGAGACTTTCTAATCATTGTATCAGGCTAGATTGTAATGATCTAAAGCTCTTAACCAGGTAGACCTTTCACAGGGTAGATTACATTTTGTAATCAAACATTGTAACCTTAACAGGTACACTTTATTATTGGACTGGTGGAGAATTTTGTGGGTGTCATTCCCACCCCAGATTTACCTATTTGGGTTTCTGGGTTACCAAGTTATTATGTTATTTATTTCATTGTGTGGATGCTATCTGAGATTATATTAGATTCATTTATGTATGAATGTGGATCAGTTTGTTTTAAGTGTTTAATTTTGAAGATCAGATTCAGCCCCCCCTCTCAGTATCTTGCTTTCCAATTATTGTATTTCCAACATTAACAACTAGAAATCAAGAACCTGATTTAAACTAGGATGAAAGATCCACCAAATTGGATCAAGTGTAGTTGAAAGAGACCTAGGAAAGGTCAATAATCCTATCACTAGGGAGGTAGGATAGTTGCGAAAGAAAGTGACCAAGTCAAGCCATAGATGTGAAGAGGTATGGAGGGGGACTTAGTGCTATTTTGAACTTTTTGGAGAGCTCCAAGTGAGTTAGGGGGCCAGGTAGATATCATCTAGTTAGGGTGGTGATGGGAACCCTAAGAAGACCAAGAAAAGGTCTAGTAGAGAGAAAGAAATCTCTAGGAGTGGGATCTCCCCATTAACATCTTGTTAGAAGTCTAATATGGAAAGTAGTATATTGAGAGGGGGGTGAATCATATTTTTAAAACTTTTACACTTCTAATAAAAACTTATTCAACCATGTATTCATAAACATAAACCTAAATTTTCTAATGGATCTAACATCTAATCATATCCATAATGAACACACAATACAAATATTTGGTAACCTAGAAACCCTTGAAAGTAAACCTGGGGTGGTGAAGAGACCCACAAATCTTCACTACTACAGTAATAAAGTGTGCCTATTAGCGATACAAAATTTGATCACTTCTGATGATCTACCCTATGAGGGATCTACCATGTTAAGAGCTTATAGACTTATACAATCTACCTTGCCAAAGGATTTAAACTTACAATAAAGTAAGCACTCTATTAAGAGAGTTACAAAGGCCTATTAGGACTGCTCTGATAGGAGATTTATCCTAATTCACTCATTAGAATGTATCTATACCTAATCCTTTAGTTTTTAATACAAATGATGATAACATATCTCCTCTTTCCAACACTTAACTGATCTCTCAATCTGATATATCTTTGTTCTTTCTCTTCACTGCTCTTCTCGGTCACTCTATTTGGTCTATGCTTGACATATACAGAACATGTATACACACCCGATCTCTTCTCTTCACATCCACATCCATACACATGCATTCATTATGGTTTGAAGCATCCCATATATAGATCATTAATGAAACATCCTAAATCAAGATCAACAATCTAGATTCATCATATTTTGCCGCTTAGGAATCCCTAATTTTTATCAGTTGCATTTCTTACATAGGAATCCATGACCTTAGAAATAATGCATAATTAATGCATTCAATGTCGTGAATAATCATTAAATGATTCATAGATGTTGGACAAAAATTGTTTAACTAAGTGTTTGTGCCCTTCAAAACCCATATATCAAAACTATCTTACTCGACATAAGTAAACTCTGATGCTTGGTCAAAACTGTCACTCGACATAGACTGTCTATGCAAATTGGCAATCATTCTTCTTGGAAACTGCTAAGTACTCAGTGACCACTGATGTGCTCAGGAGTAACTACTGCTCGGTCTTAGCCTTGGTGGAACCCAGATTTGTAGATTAATTAGCATGCCTAATAGTTCAGGGAAGTATCTTTGATATGGTTTATTTATTTTGTAGCTTTCTATTTCATAAATTATGCTATTAATTGAATTATTTATGTCATTTGGCTTGCACTTTCATATTTAATTTCATATTTCTAGCTGTTATATGTGTTTCACATTTTATTTGCCTATTTTATACCTTTACACAGATCTATCAAATGACTAATCTTTAAATGAAGATCGATGGCTTGTGATTTTCCTTAAGATAGATGATGGACATCCTTTAAGATTTAAGGAATTATGCCTAGCTAACACGTGTCCCCTAATCTTAGCTGACTAAATTCATAGAAAAGTATACATTAAGCAAGTCAAGTTTCATCCAATGGATGGCATTATCCCTCAATTAGAAAGATGAAGAGTTTTAACTATCAAGGCATTGAGCTATACTCACATGTGTCCCAACCCCACTAGGTTTACAAGCTAAGATAGGTTAATTTATGGTTAATCACCAAACAATATTTGATCTCATCTATGGTCTATGTTATGCCTCAAAGATTAATATGTGTGACCTCTATTCTTCAAGGGAACGCGACAATATGACTTGTGTCCTGAGCCTGCCAAAGTCTAAGGATGAGAGGACAATGATACATATGGAAACACTTGATTGGTCATACGAGATGATGAGGATTAATGTCAGTTTATAAGATAGGTTAAAAAGTGGATTACTAAAGCTCTCATCATTTATCACATGGTCTAATCGATGGTGTTGTTTTAACCAAGATCAAAAGGTGATTGACTGTTAGCTAAATCTTGAAGATTAATCTACGGTTAAGTAAGACGAGGATATGCGGTCGGCGTAATGCCTCAAAGTGAAAGATGATCATTGTTTAATCTCTAAGGCATTACAACATGTTGACATACATCCTAGACCCATAGACTATGAGAAACATAATCATCAATTAAAGCATAGAAAGAATCAATGACAGGTGTGTGTTTCCTTGATCAGGAGATGCATGATTTTCATTATTCAAGGCATTGTGAGATGATGCCATTTGTATATGATGGTCAAAAGGGAATAATGCTTGGGTGGAAATGATGATAGGGATTTTATATATTAATTTATTTCATAATTTAATTGTATTTTTATGTTAATAAGGGTTTTATTTGTTAAATTGATACATCATTATTATCTTCATGCAAGATTTCAAAGGTGGTGAATACCATCGATATATCTGATGATGAGATAGTGCAATCTTCACGACTGAGAAAGATAGTCATATGCAGACATTTGATGAAGGATTTTTGTGAAGGTATATGGTGCTAGAAGGAGGTTGACAATATTAATGATCTGATTGTTTGTCAACAAAGCCATTTAATATCCTAGGAATAATATCTAATATCATGCAGTCTATATTGATGCTTGTGGATAAGTATATGGTCAAAGTAGCATGATGATCATGATATAGAAGAATTATTTAATTATTGTCTTAGACATATTACGATGAATTTGTTAATTTATTACTATGAAACCTAATTGGCTGATGACTGTTGTCAAGCAAGGATGATTAATCATTCATTTATTATAACTGATAATGTTCAGTTGTTGGTCATAGGATTAGGTTTTAGTTATGAATAAATGTATTGATCTGAAGCTTGTTCACATCCTTTGAAAATGATATAAATAAGGATACCAAGATCAATACAGAAGGGGGGTCATCTTTTATTATTTTAGATTGCATATATTTGATCAACAACTGTAATATGGACCTGGATGTACCATTTTTTCAAAATCAATAAAGATAAGTGTTTCTTCTTTCATCTGTGGGAATTGATTCAACTACATTTTCGATTAGTCCCTTGGATAAAATCTGTTTATTTTCTTCAAAGTGATAGTTTGATGTTGCATACTTTGGATTAAATTTATAGCTTTATTTTCATTTGGTATTTTCATCTTGCATGGTTAAATTCAATTGATTATGGCCAAAATCAATTGGTCTATCATTTGAAACGTTAAACACAATTGAAATAGTTGTGGATTTATCATAATATACATGCTCATTTAAACACCTTTGAAGTGATATGTTTCTTATAAACTATCTCTAAGGTTGTATGTAGGGTTGGGATGATTTTGACTCTATTGCCCATGATAGAATAAGGCATTGATCTAATCATTTATTGGATTGTGGTTATTCTGTTTATTATTAATAGTTTTGTGACATCTTATCCATCTGTTCACTTCAATTCACATTCATATTTACTAAAGATTTTATATGATCTCTAAGTAGCTATGTTTTTGCAGTCTATATCATATTGTGTTCAATTTGATTTATTTCAAGTTTCTTTTCCATCCTTGAGAGAGAATTTTTGGAGTGTATTCTATTTTCTATAAAAAGCCTTAAAACTTGAATGATAAATTTAATGTATAGGCCTACCATCCTTGGTTCTATAGAGCTAGAATTAGAGAGGTTCCAACCTTATTTTGGGGTTGATCTTTATAGTTGGCTAGATCACTTGGGTTTCCCATCATTGGATTGGAAAGTCAATAGGAAATCCAATCTATTGATTTGAGCACCAACAGATTGGCGAATCTACTGGGAATTGTCTGTGAAGACAGTTTGAAGAACTCTCATTATATTTGGTGATAATTTGAATTGTAAGAATTTACTAGAGATAGGAACCCAAACTAGTGAGATATTAATTTCTTTATGATAAATAAAGTGGTGAATCTACTTTTGAAACTCTATAACATATAAGTGATAAATTTATGCTAGGAAGGTCTTTAAGACAAGATAATTTTGTTGAATTGGAACCAATAAGGAGAAGTAAGGATTCAAGTAAGAAGATGTTGTATGTACTATGCATAATGCACCCTCATAAGGATGATCAAGAATTTTCCTGTGAGAAATTCCATGATTCAAGTCATCGTAGTCATGAGAATAATGATGAGAATTGTAATCCTTTCTCCCAAGTTGGTAGGGAAGAGCATGAGCCTCAACATGGTATGAATCAGGAAGCAATCGATAGAGAGGAGAGGTATAGAAAATGGGATGCTATCTTTTGTGAAATAGCTAATGTGGGCACAAATGATGAATAAATGGTCAGAGCTCTTAAGAGACAACCAGAGGAAGTATAGAAGATGAGAATACAAAGGAGTGTAATCAAATCACCAAGAGATGAAGGAATGAAAAAGGATTATAGAAATGGTGTATGTAATCCTCCTCATAGAAATAATGGGGAGCACAGTTTCAACAGTGATCATACTAATCCATTGTTTGAACCAGACAATAGAGGAAGGTGCGAGAACAACAACAATGGAAATGGAAGGAGTGGTCATTGGGGACAATTAAACAATAGGGAAAATCATGACCAAGATAGGAGAAGGAATCCTAATGGATCTAACCATTACGAGAATCATGGGTTTCAAAATGGTGGAGGAAAGTATAATGGATACCAAAATGATAGAGGACAAAATTATGGCCCAAGAGATTATCATATGAACCAAAATTTTGGACCACGCATGAATAATCAAGGATTCCAAAATCTAAATCATCTAAATCTGAGGCAAGGAAAAAATAATCATAATGGAAACAATTATAGAGCCTCAATGACTTTTGACAGATATAGACAATTGGATTTTTATGGCATAATGGGATACTCTAATGTTATAAAAAATGAACTAACAACTGCAATTCCAAAAAATTTCAGGGAATGGATCAGAAATGGCTGAAGTACATTGCATGAATTTGAAGAAACTTTCCAAGAGCTTGATGAGTATAATGAGGATGTATATATGAAACTTTTTGTTCAATCTTTCATACAAGATGTGACAGAATGGTATAGAAGTTTACTAGATGGATCCATATCTAGTTGGCATGAATTTGTTAATAAATTTATAGAACAATTTGGTGATCATAATGACACTTCCTTTGAATCTCATGAATTAACAAGTGTGAAGAAAAATCAAAATGAATCTGTTGCAGAATTCCACAAAAGATTTAATAAAATATTAAACAAGATTTTGAGAGATATTAGACCTTTTGATGCCTTTTTGATATATTTTTACATGAGTGCCTTTGATAATAAGACCAATTATGAAATCAGATCTCATAAGCCATATACTTTAGCACATTCTTTCAAAATGGATATAACTATTGAAAATGATAGGAAGGCATCTGGCATAATTACTAAAAGGGAAGACACTCAATTGTTCAATCCAAAAGGTTCTAAGCACTACAAAGAGGAAGATAAATTAGATAAGATTATGGAAATGATGAGAAGCCTTCGAATGAGTAATGGAAAAGATAACTTCAAATTCAACTAAAACAATCGACCACCATTTAGAAATGAAAGATACAGATTGCAAGATATGCCTTATAAAACATAATGGAAGGATTGAAAACTAGTGAATAAAGAATTGCATACTCATGATCCATTATCAAAAGGAAACCATATGTTGGAGGAAAAGCCTTGGTGTGATGTATGTAGGATGCCTCATGCAACAGAGAAATGTTTACTAGCACAGGTTATTATGGAACCAAATGAAGAAGATGATAATCCTCAACCTACTGTATGTATGTTATCAGCAGATCCCATGTGGGGATATGATGATTACAGTTCTTCAAATGAACACTACTATAAAAATGACCTTAATAGAGTGTACATGTATGAGGATTATCAAGAAAGGAATTCAGGGTTGAGAAAGTTGACAGAAGAAGAAAAAAGAACATATACAATAGCTGCAATTGAAGAAGTAAAAAGTAATTATAGATTAAGGAATAGAACAGTGAATGTAGAACCAGGGAGATTTGACCAAGGAAGCAATCCATATAAGGTGAAGCACAAAGACATTACTCAAGAGAAATAGGTAGAACCTCAAGACTTTTCAAAAATAGAAAAAAGAAAAATTGGTCAGTAAATCTCTACCCAATGAATGTTCTTTTATGTCTAATGTGTTGTCTCATGTTAAAATATTTGTTCCTTTGCTTGAAATAGTTAAAATAACTGAACGCAAAAATGAAGCTTTAAAAATATTGTCTAATGTAGGTAATAAGGAAGATCTTAACCAAGAAGTAAAGGATCCTCCAACTATTTATCTAGGAACTACACAAAGCAAAAATGGAAATCAAATTGATCCATTCTATCTTAAATTGATAATAAACAATAAAATGGTGAATAATTATATGATATACTTTTGTGTAGCTGTAAACATTATGCCTAATGATGTTATGAAAGAACTAGGAATGAATGTTGATACCAAGTTTGGTAAATGTTATGCTATGGATAATAGATCAGTTCCTGTTGTAGACATAATAAAATGTTGAATTTAAATTTCCTATATGTCCTAAAATGTCATATAAAATGGATATTATTGTTGTTGATGTCCCTTCCAATTATGGAATGCCTCTATATAGACAATGGTCTAGTTTAGTAGGAGGTGGAATTTAATAAGATCTTTCTTATGTTTCTATCACAGTGAATGGCAGGGATGTGAGAATTGACAAGGAGACTCAAAGTCCATACATTATTGAAGATGTGTATCCAAGCCTAGTCACACTTTTCTATCACTCTGATATGGATAACTTTTAGGTAAGTATTTCAAAAGATGCAATGCAAAATACTGAACCCATTAGGTTGCATGCAGAGATAAGTAACAATAAAATTTGGAAAATGTATTTTGATGGTGCTTTTTTTTAGGGATGGTAATGGAGTTGTTGTTATTTTCTTTTCCCTTGATAGGAAAATACTTAAATATTCATTTTCACTAGATTTCTAATGCACTAACAATGTTGCAGAGTATGAAGCTCCATTATTTGGTGAGAATATCCAATAAACATGGAATCAAATGTTTAAGTGTCTTTGGGGATTCTGAATTAAGTGTTTCTCAAGTTAGAAATAAATTTGTTGCTAAACATCCTCCTATTAAAAGGTATAGAAATGAAGTATGGGATTCTATAGAATATTTTGATGCATTTTCTATTAACTAGATAGATAGATCATAAAATATCCTTGCAGATTTTATGGCTAATTTGGCAATAAAGAATAATGACATTCCTTGTGAAGACATAGTCCAAGTAGAAGTTAAAACTAGACCTGATGTACCTGATAATGTTAATAATTGGAAAATATTTGAGGATGATATATATATAATCATATTTTTAGCATGTGAGCAAGAATATGAAGATCAATTGATAGACTTGAATGCTTATGTTGAGATAGGATGGGAAAGAAATGTTGTTTGGAAAGGAATTCATTCATCTTAAGACTAATAAGGTTCCAAAAATAGAAAAGAAATAAACTAATGTCACAATGGATGAAGTAGAGAAGATAAACTTGGGAAATGAAGAATCTCCAAAAGAAGTATTTTTGGGTAAAAGATTAACCCCCAAGATTAGAACAAACATCATCAAACCATTGAGAAAGTATAGACATATTCGTTTGGTCCTATGATGACCTTAATTAAGGCTTATCGAGAGGATCTCTTTCAGCATGATATACCTTTAAATCCAAATGCCAAACTATTCAGGCAAAGGCCGAGACCAATAAAACCTACTTTAGCTCCCAAGATAAAAGATGAATTAATCAAGATGAGTGATACTGGCATAATAAAACCAATTAGACGCTCAACATGGGTTTCAAACTTGGTTCCTGTCAGAAAAAAGAATTGTGATATTAGACTTTGTGTAGACTTCAGAAATCTAAATATATCATCATTAAAGGACAATTATGCATTACCAAATATGGAAGCATTATTGCAAAAGGTCGCTAGAAATGAGTTATTGTCAATGATGGATGGGTTCTCAAGGTAAACCAAGTGAAAGTAAAAGAAGAGGAACAATATAAAATAGAATTTAATACACCTTGGGGTACCTATGTGTATGCCATAATGCCTTTTGGACTCACTAATGCATGGGCTACTTTCCAAAGAGCAATGAATGTGGCTTTTGAGGATTTTATTGTTGTAATCATGGTGGTATATCAAGATGACTTAAATACTTGCTCTAAAAAAGTAGAAGATCATTGCATGCATTTGGAGCAAATATTTCAAAGAGCCCTTGAATATGGAATATCATTGAACCCAAAGAAATGTCATTTTACTATTACTGAAGGAAAATTATTAGGACATATTGTATCCAAAGATTGAGTAAGAATAGATCCTGAGAGGATTGTAGCAATAGATAAAATTGATGTCCCTAAGAATGTCAAAGGGATCCAACCTCTCTTTGGGAAGATAAAATTTGTGAGAAGGTTTGTCCCAAAATTTTCAGACATAATTAAACACATTGTTGTGATGTTGAAAAAGGGTGCAGACGTGAAATTGATTGATGAGGCTTTAGAAGCATTTATTAATATCAAAAAGACAATTAAAGAGGCTCATGTTCTCAAGTCCCCAGATTATACCAAACCATTTCAAATATTTTCTTTTGCATCATAACATACTATTGCAGTTATCCTATTACAAAAAATAATGAAGGTTATGAACAACCAATAGTATTTTATGGTAAGACTCTTCAAGCCTTGGAGTTGAATTATGATATAAATTAAAAACAAGATTATGCACTTGTGAAAGCACTAAAATCCTCCAGGACTTATTTGGTTGGGGCAAAAGTAATAGCTTATGTTCATAATGCAGCAATAAAGGATATATTCAAACAGTCAGAAGTCACTAAGAAAAGATGTAGATGGGTGAATCAAATTTAGGAATTTGATATAGAGATTCAGATTACTAAAATTGTTAAAGAACAAGGGTTAGAAAAATTGATGGCAGAATTAAACATGGATGCATTATAGGTAAATCAGGTGGATTTAAGTGCAATTCAAACAAGTATTGAAAGGTGCCCTTGGTACACTAAAATAATACATTTCCTAAAACACATGAAATATCCAGAAGGCATTATAGATAGTCAGAAGAGGATAGTAAAATTATAGGCATCTAAGTATGTCTTGATACAAGGGGATTTATATTGGAAAAATAGGGATGGTATAATTTATTTTTTTTAGATGTGTACCAAGCTGAGAAAGTGCTTAAGGATCTTCATGATGGGGCATGTGGGGGACATTTTTTAGTGAAAACAACTGCCCATAAAATTTTGAATGCGGGATACTATTGGCCATGTTTGTTTAAGGACTATTATGCATATATTTAGAAATGTGAAGCATGTCAGAAAATTTCAAGAAAGCTCAAATACAATGGTGCATTACCACTTAAACCCATATCTACTAAAGATCCATTCCAAATGTGGGGAATAGACTTCATAGGAAAAATCACTAATACTTCTAGTGGTGGACACAAATGGATTTTGGTGGCCACTGACTACTTCACCAAGTGGGTGGAATTCATACCTAGTAGATAGGCTACTAGTAAGCTTTTGATCAAATTTCTGACTGAAAACATACTAAAAAGATTTGGTGTTCCTCATAAAATTGTTTGTGATAATGCCATGAGTTTCAGATCTGTAGAATTTATTGAATTTCATGAGAAATATGGAATAAAGATTTTGTATTCATCCCCTTATCACCCACAAGGAAATTACCAAGAAAAATCAAGTAATAAAAATATAATAAAAATCATCAAAATAATGTTGAGCAACAACAAGAGAGCATGGGTTTCAAAGTTACCACCTTCACTTTTGGCAAACAGAATTAAAATCAAGAAATCTAGTGGTTATGCACCATATGAACTTGTCTATGGAAAGAAGTCTCAGTTACCATTGAACAATTTACTACGAGTATACAATTTTGTAAATGAAGAATAGTGGGAGGAAGTGGACTCCATGGAGGATAGATTTTATCAGCTCGTAGAGTTGGATGAAATGAGGAATCAAGCTCAGGAAAGAAATCATGAATTAGAACAACAAGTGAAGGTTTTGTTTGATAAGAAGACCACATAAATAAAATTTCAAGAAGGAGATTTGGTTTTGAGATCGAATGTAAAAGATCGGGACAAAGGAAGAAATGGAATATTTGATGCTTTATGGGTAGGTCTCTTTGTCATCATTGGTAAAGGAGGTGAGAATTATTATCTCTTAAAATATTTAGAAGGTTATGCTCAGGAGATTCTAGTACATGGTCATTATTGTAAATCCTTCTTCTCTTTAAATTTTTAAAAGGAAAGTTCTTTCTCTCATTTTTATAATATGTATCTGTAAAGGGGGAAATCGTGTATGTGGAGGTTTGATTTTCTTAGAGTATATTTATTTCCTTAACCTTACTTTATATTTAATTGAATTATATTGATTGTGTATTGCAATTGTGATTAGGGAGAAGATAAGATGTTCCTCTTTAATTCCCAAATGCACAAATGGAAGATCCAAATTGATCAACCCCAAGGAAGGGCTAATGCACAAATGAATCAACTATTTGGAAAGAAGAATAACAATAGAGATACCTTAAATTCTATTAATTATATGTATACAAATGATATATGATAGTAATTGAAGGAATGGGAGAAATGCACTAACCTTGAAATGTTGTACATCAAAGAATGCTATTTTCTGAGGTCTGTAGACTATTTCTAGAAAAATTGACAGTTGATCCCGAACCGGAATGCAGACATGAACAAAACCTAGAAATATTTTTCTATTCCAATGTCATCTTATGAAAAAGGTTGACCTTGACCCATAAATGTCAACCCTAACCTAATAATGTCAACCCTGACTTGCACAGGTCTGACAGAAAATCCATTCACGTCATCTAAAAGAAAGCCGAAAAGGGTATCCAGATCTGGTCTCAAATTTGTTGTTCTGTACCTGTATCTACAGGAAAAAGGGGATTGATTATTGTGGGAGAGGGGTTTGCCTTGGTCAAAACCTAGTTTTGGAATTAACCTCAAATATATGTAATTGAAATTGCAAAAATAGACAAAGTAAATGCATAAATTCACCTTGCTTGAAAAAGTCCTTATGGCGGATTTGAATCCTTGAATCCACAAGTATGCTTAAAATGTAGAATGTAGAAAGGTAGAATGTCTTCAATCTCTTTCTTTTAGATCTCCAACACCAAGTCTTGAATGGGTTCTTGAATTTGGAATAGGCTTGGAAGAAGGTGGATGGAGAGATCACCAAAAGGGCACTATGTAGCTTGAATCCTTCAATGGCCTCCAATGATTCTGCTTCATGAAAATGGATACTTGAATGGATTAATGCATGCTTTGAAATCTTTCTCCTTATCTTGCTTGAATCACCCTTGAAGATAGTTTTCTTGATGATGGTTATCATTCGTAATTCTTAGAGAAAATGAGAGGAGAAGGCTCTCATTTATATGAAATTAGGGCACAACCTTCTAAGGAGGCTTACATAGGAGGATTAAATTCCCATTAAAGCCTTTACCCCTAGGAGAGGACCTATATTAAATATAATTTAGGAATCAACGCTTCGAAACCCAAAACAGCCAACCTGAAAGCAGGAAATACTTTTTGCAAAGGCCGACCTCCAAAAAATGTGAGACCCGGGGATCTGAACCCTGGGTCAAGGTCAAGGTTGACCTTGACCTAGGTCAGGGTCAAGATTGACCCTGACCTAGGTCAGGGTCAAGGTCAACATAGATCTAAAAGGTTGACCCTGACCCTGAAGCCCAGAATCACCAGTCTACAGTTCAGAATACAAAAA
>MU227808.1:82452-102594 GCA_018584345.1 Thuja plicata | reverse complement strand
CCAAACATAGACATCTCAAATTCCTTACTCATAGCTTCTGAGAATGCTCTGCATAAGTCATCATATCCAGTAAACAATATGTCATCAACAAATATTTCTGCCAATAGTATCTTGTTCTGAGGTCCTTCTTTGATGTACAAGCTATTGTTATCATTAGTTCTCTAAAAGCCAATACTTATCAAGTAACCATGCATTCTTTCATGCCAGGCTCTCAAAGCTTGCTTCTGTCCATACAATGCTTTGTACAGTTTGCAAACCATATTCCTTTTGTTAGGATCTATAAAACCTTCAGGTTGCTCAATATAGACTTCCTCTTCTAGAATTCCATTCAAGAATGCAAATTTTACAGCCATTTGATATACCTTGAATCCTTTATGTGTAGCATATGCCAGAAGATTTATGACTCCTTCAAGTCTTGCAATAGGAGAAAACGTTTCTCCATAATATATACCCTCTTCTTGAGCATATCCTTTACATACTAATCTGGATTTGTTTCTGGAAACTTCACCTTTCTCATCCATCTTGTTTCTAAAAACCCACTTAGTACCAATCACATTCTTGTCTTTTGGTCTAGGTACAAGAGTCCAGGTTTTGTTCTTTTCTATTTTCTGAATTTCTTCATTCATTGCTTCAATCTAGTTCTCATCATTCAATGCATCTTTAACAGTTCTAGGTTTAATTTCACTAAGAAAACATGTAGCTTTTATTTTTTTCCTTGTCATTACACCTTTTGTTTGATCTCCAATTATTTGTTCAGGTGCATGATGCCTTACAACATATTTTGCAAGTACAAGATCCTTCCTCTTCAATTCTGGGCTTGCTTCACTATGTTCACCATGCTCAAATATTCTATCATGTTCTTCTGTCTAATAGTCAGGTTCCACTATCTGAGACTTGGGTGTATCTATCTATGACTCGGGTACCTCTGTCTGTGACTTGGGTGCCTCTGTTTGCGCCTCGATTTCTTCAGTCTGAGACTCACTTCCCTATGTTTGTGACTCGGTTTCTTTAGTAAGAATCATTGGTTTTACAGGTTGCAACAAGGTTTGTGCTGAATTCATGGTTTGTGTTGATGAATTTAGTGGTTGATATGATTGTTGTCCAATCACCATTTCCTATGTTTAGGTATAGTATTAGGTTCATAATACACAAAGTTTCTATAGTCTTCAAGATATTTACTATTATGTTCTTCATTTCTCTATGCAAACTCATTGACCTTTACATGCACACTTTCTATGACTTTATGAGTTGTAAGATTTAAACATTTAGATGCTTTTCTTTTCTTGGAGTAGCCTAGGAATATACCTTCATCACCTTTTACATCAAATTTTCCATTTCTTGTTTCCTTAGAGATGTAGCATTTACTTCCAAATACTTTGAAATAATGAACATTAGGTTTATAGCCATACCATAATTCAAAAGGTGTCTCCTCAGCACCTTTCTTAAGTTGAACTTGGTTCAAGGTGTGAATTGCAGTGATAATGGCTTCCTTCTAGTATTTGGTAGCAACATCCTTCTCAATCATCGAGGTTCTTGCACAATCCATAACAAATTTGGTCCTACTTTCTACAATACCATTCTTTTGTGGTGTACCTGGGGAAAATACTTGTCTTTTGATTCATCTTTCATTGCAGAACTCATTGAATTCATTAGAAATGAATTCTCCTCCTTTGTCAGATCTTAGAAATTTAAGTTTCTTTCCTATTTCTTTTTCAACTCTGGCTAGGTACCATTTGAACTTCTGAAAAGCTTCTAATTTTTCTTTGAGAAACATATCAGTCATAATTCTGGAATGATCATCAAAAAATAGAATGAATTACTTCTCACCTATGTAAATTGTTGTTCCAATTTGTCCACATAAGTTAGTATACACCAATTCCAAGACTTCTTCTGTATTGTAGTTCTTGCTCTTGAAGCTTGTTTTGCCCATCTTCCCAATTTGACATTGTTTGCATTTTGCTAGTTCAGGTTTCTTCATAATAGGAATACCTCTTACTCTTCTATTCTTACTTATGTTGATCAGGTTGTCAAAGTTCACATGAAACAACCTTTTATTCCATAACCATCTTTCTTCTACTTGCGCAATAAAACATGAACTTTCATTGAGATCAAGATAAAATAGATTACCTTTTGTTTGCCTGCCAGTTCCAACTAGGTTTCCTCTACCATCCAAGAGCTTGGCCTTACCATTCATGAGTTCTACCTTGAAACCAATGTTATTTAGTTGTGCCACACTTAGTAGATTATGCCTTAGTCCTTCAACCCAATAAGCATTATCACATTTGATTACTTCTGTTAAAGCAATACAACCTTTACCTTTCACATAGCAGGGTTCATCATTCCCAAAACTAAAACCCCCACCATCATAGTATTCAAGATGTTCAAATTTGGTTTTATCACTAGTCATGTGGTGAGAACAACCACTATCAATTATCCAGGTGTCATTCTTACTAATATGAGAGTATAGTTCATTCTTTTCATTATCTTCACTATCTGACTCATCCTTAATAGAAATGTAAACCATTTCATCTTCATCTTCATCACTATCAGAATCCTTAACAATATAACAAGATCTCTTACCTTTGTCCTTGTAGCTTTTGTAATCTTTCTTTCCTTTATACTTGTTGAAATTTCTTTCACCTTTGTCTTCCTTGTTCAGACATTTAGTAGCAATGTGACCAACCTCATCACATGAAAATAAAATCAATGGTATTCTTCCTTTGTATTGTCCTTTTCCTTTTGTATCTCTCCTTGCAAGTAATGCTTTAATGATTTCCAGATCCTCATCATCAAAATCATCATCACTATCACTATCAATCTGTTTTCCCTTCATCTTTCCAAGGTTTAATTTAGCTTTGAATGTTGACTCAAGATTGCTAGGATTAGGAGAATCATTGTCAAAGTTATCCAACTCAAAAGCTGATAATCTTCCAATCAATCCATCTAGAGTTATGTCATTACTGCATCTCATCTCTTGAATATCTAAAAATCTAATTGCATAGATAGGAAGTAAAGTTCTTAATACCTTGTTGACTACTGTTTTGTCTTCAATTGTTCCACCAGCAGCTCTAATTGCACTAACAATTTTCGTGATTCTTTCACTATATTTTGTAATGTTTTCTCCTTCTTTCATTTTCATCATATCAAACTGACCTCTGAGACTTTCTTCTTTGGATCTCTTTACATTTTCATCTCCTCCATAGATATCATGTAGTTTGTTCCACATATCAAAGGTAGTAGGGTAGTCCTTGACTTCATAAAATTTGGAATAGCTGAGTGCAGAGGCTATATCAATCGTAATTATGTTATGATACTTCATTTACACCGTCTGATCCATAGACATAGGTCTCCCTGGTTCCACATATTTTTGATCTAGGAATTGAAAACTAGTATCTCCAATAGTAGACAGATGTAGCATCATCAGATCTTTCCATGCATTGATTTTTACCTTGTTGAGCTTAGGGATCTGCCTTCTGTAAGACATCTCTGGTATTTAGCTTAGGCATTTAAACCTTCCTTGTAAGCACTTGCAGCTCTGATAACAATTTTTAGAAATGAGTTGAGTAACTGAGAGGGGAGGGGTGAATCAGTTACCACAAAAACAAATCCAAGTCCCTTATATGTCTTAAACAGATTTAACATTGTTTCTTGGTTAACACAGATATTTCACTGTCACACAGTTAACATAGAAAATCTTAAGATATTAAATTTGATTATCTTTAGTAACTAATTGCAAAAATATAAACCACAAAGCCAATGAAATGTACACAGATAACACCAAGATTTAACGTGGAAACCCAATATGGGAAAATTCACCAATAAAAACTAGTCACTATTTTTCACTCTTCTAAAGTGAGCCCTGTTAGGAGCCAAACCTATTAAAGGTTACAATAACACACTATTAGGTGTGACCCTGTTAGAGGATTTAATCACCCTATAAGAAGTGTCCTTGTGAGAGGTCTACAAACACTTCAATGTAGAAATGTCACCTTGTGAGAGGATTTACAAAAGACTATTAAGTCTACTTTGTTAAGAGATTTTGATCACTGCTACAATTGTTAGAAAGTAACAATGAATTGACCTATTTTGATAAGAAACTATCTTTGCTGATTCAGATCTCTATTCTGGATTAAATACTTGATCCTTACTAATTGGATATTCTGTTGTAGTCCTCTATATTTTGTTCTCAATCAGAATCCCATCTGATTTCTCCTTCACTCTTCATATCACACTTCACATGTAATTCCACATCACCACTACTATTCAATCCAAACTTGACCTTATATATATATATATATATATATATATATATATATATATATATATATATATATATAAGCCTTGTCAAATCAGCCTTAATATCCTTTCAAATAAATAATAAAACTCATGTCTATCAGCTGCATATAGCCAATAATCCATAAAATATAAACTATTGTTAGTCAGCTGACACTAACTATATTATTCGGTCAACACTGAAATCCTTCAATGCCCAAACAACACTGTAATGCCTGAGTGAACTCAGTTAGAACTAAAATTCACTTTGGTCAACTTCAATGCCTGAGATAGCTCGGTAGACACTAACTGTGCTTAGATAGGATTAGACATTTGTGTAAACATCAATGACAATACACAATTGAATAATTTCCATCAACAATCAATGTCATCAGTGTTCACCTTTTGAACAATATGAACCAATTTATCTATAACAGGTTCTTTCTCATTTAAATCCTAAAGCTCAAATGCATCAATAAATATATCTTTGATGTCATGCAATACATGCTTTTGTTGATGTTCTTATTTCATCTTCTCCTGCTTTCTCTTCCTTTTCAGTAAATTCTGTAAAATTTGCACTTTCTCATAGGATAAGTTCTCAGTGTCTCATTTTGGAATCACTATAGCTTCATCAAGTGTTACCTTAGTGCTCAAAGACATATCCTTTTTCTTATGTGACTTATTTTTCTTGGTCTCTAGTGTGTTGCAACTCATCTTCTGTTCTACCTACAATGTACTAGTGCCACCACTGATTGTGACTAACTCCTTTTGACTGAAAATTGCCTACTGTTCAGGTGTATCTGGAATCTTAGTCTCTATAAGTGGTAGCTTTATCAATTCTTTAGTTTCCTCTTTCTCTATAGGCTCCCATTTATCCTCGGTCTTTGTAGGCTTATCCTTCTCTTTTTCTTCTTTATGGGGTCCAGAGATATCAGTTGCAAACTTATTTTCTTGATCTTCTTTACTCTTATCTTCTACAACAATAACTTTAAAATTATCCCCAGTTGGGGAATCTAGAATGTGAATTGTATCATCACCCTACTCCTTGGAATTCACATCTTGTGTATCCTCACCTATCATTGTGATTGAGCCATCAATTGCAAATTCATTTGTTTGTGCATCCTCAATCTTTTATTTTATTTCATCCTCAAAATTATCCGGATCATCAATATCTTTTGTGTTATCAAGCTCAACTTGTGCTGATGTGCCATCATCTTTGCTTGCATTTTCATCAATTAAAAGCCCAAAAATTATCTTCCAAATTCTTTGGCTCTGTTGTACAAATCCTTCAACATCATTCTTCAGTATTGAATATATTCTCAACTTAGGAATGAATCTATTCCTATGTTTCTCCATGAAATTTTATCTGTGTTTCGGTGTTAGTTCAGGCATTATTTGGGCTAATGCCCCTTCTCTAATCTACCTTTCAATTGAAAGAGAAAACTACCATATTTGTTAGATATTTCTAGACAATTCCTCAAGGATATGATTCCCAATCTCTAATGGTTCCATTCTATATGATGACAACATATCTATCATTGCATTTTCTATCTTTTCCTTGTCATTCTTACTTAGCTTTTCAAATTTGATGAACTTAAAACCTTACACACCTTCTAAACTCTTGATGTTGTCTCAAATATCATCAATGTCTATAGGATTTTTGAATGTAGTTGCTTGTGTTCACTGATGTCTTCTATATCTGTCATTTCCTTGTCATCTTCATCTTTTCCCATCACATATTTCCTTCTTGGTTTCCTCTTGGGTTTTCTCATCTCAACTTTAGTTTATACTCATTTCCTTTTCCCTGAGCTCTTACCTTCTGATGTCTTTAATAAAAGATTCTTTGGTGGCTCAACTTTTATTGTAGTTGTTGATGCCCTAGTTCTTAGTCTAAATGTGGTAGGAGTAGGTTTCTTCTGTGAAATCCTATTCTTAGTTGACTCAGCAACCATTACTTTATTACCCTTCTTATCCACTTCCATATCTTCATCAGCACTCTCTTCTGAATCACTAGATTGGTTCTCACCTTGACCTTCTATGATCTATATTGGTTGATCATCTTCTTCTTTGTATTCTCCAAACATATTTTCAATATTTTTCACTATTTTCTTCCACTTCCTCTCCATGGTTGCAGCCTTCAATCCCATGGTGATCTTATATTTTTCATCCTCATACTTCCCAAATACAATAGCCTTCTTATCAACTTTCTCTACAAGTAATGTTGTGATTGGTGCAGATGTCTCATCTATATCTACTTCATAAGGTAATGACCTCAACCATGATACCCCCGATACTACAAATTGTACATAAGTGTAATCAGTATCAACTAGAAAGAAACAATCTTCATAATACTTCTCAACTAGTGATACATGGATTCTTCTCCTTAATCTCATCTTTTTCTTAAACTCCACAAAGTAATTACTCATAAAAATTTAAAAATTTTCTCCTAATTGTTGCATGAACTCATTAATCTATACTGTTACTGGTCAGTCCTAACTCTATACTACATCTCCTATAATAGTTGATGTATTCTGAATATAGAAAAATATACAAACTAATATGGATTCAAACTTACACATAGAGTTCTTTGCCTTCCTCATGGATGATAGGTTCTCGGCAAGTTGAGTCAATTGTAGCTCGGCAAGATCATAAGTATGATCCTTTTTCAATATTTTCCATGCCTAATCAAATGAAATACAAGGAACACTATCCAATCTTCTTGATTGATTAAATTTGTGAGCAATCACTCTTACTTCAAAATCCATTTCAGAATCTATGATCATTAAAATTGTCATTCCCCTTTTATTCCACTTGGCAAGAGTGTTCTTTGAAATTTCTTCTCTACTTTGACATCGCATTGTTCTTTTCCCTTGCCCAATGGGGTAACCAGTGAATCGATGAATGATGTCTTTGGGGATCTTTGCTAGTCCATTCTCTATCCATATGCTCATATCATGAACTCTTCTTAGAACTATATTGATCCATTCGATTTTGAAGATGCACGGGAAATCTAGGGCACAAACTAACCCTTTGTTGGAAATGTGTTGATGTTCAGCCTTCAATGCCCCATCCTCACATAGCTTGTTTTTGGATTCCCTCAACTCAAAATCTCCAACTTCACTAATTTTTCCCATATATCATGTTCTTACATCATGGATCATAAGGAATTTGGTCAAGATCGATGACAGGGCTTCTGAAAGATCTCCCTTCACCGTAGACTCAGGTATAACATGGAAATTGGGTGGTGCATAGGCATCACTCCTGACTAACTAAACATTCTTTATTTCCTTAGCTAGTTTCTTCACTCTAGAAAATGTACTGCTATCCATTTTTAAGGTTAGGGTTTGTGAAATGAACTCTTGGTAACTCGGAAACAATGGGACTTCAACCTTTCTCAATACTTTCTGATGATACATGGGTGGAATCTTTACAAACTTTTCTCAATTTTCTCTTTGAATCATCTTTGAATTTTTATTCAAACTCTAATCATTGTGTGAAATGAAAATGAATGGCTAAATTCATTATATATACCCTCAAACATTTGAATTAGGTCTTCATTAAATGTTTTGTACAGTGGTAAGTGAATGACAGTTGTCTCAGCCTTTGAATGGATAGCTTGGTTAACTCATTCCATCGCTTGGTCAGAATAGTGACTCGGTCACTATTGACACTTGGTCAACATATCAACTTGGTCGATATGGGAGCTCCACACATACTAATACTAATGCTCAACATCAAATATGCATATCAATTCTTTTCTTGGTTCTTTTTTTAGATCTATCCTAATGCATCTTAACTTATGCAGATATGGACTTTAAAACATCTTATGTTAGGATCTGGTGTAAGATATAACATTGAGAGAAAATAGTTCCTTAAATACCTTTTTTTCTTAATTAGAAGTAGTGTGATCACCTGATCCATTGGATTGGGTGATCTCAACTTCACTAGATCCACTATTGCTTTCTTCTTCTTTCTTTCTCCATGTCAGATTCATCTGATTCTTTATCTTCTCAACTATAGGTGTCGAGGCTCTGGTCTTGCAATCTCTTTTAGTCTGATTGATCTTGTGGAAACTATAATAGACCAAGCTTCCATTCATCCAACTCTTGGATTTACCTCTAAAGTGTGTCATTATACAATTTTCTGCAATATGACCATATTTTCCACAATAATGAAAACTATGCCTTGTATTGTAATCCCAATTGAATGTTTTACCTTTCTTCAGTGCATTTCCTTGTTTCTTGGATGTCCATTTGGATTTTTCATTAGATTTTCAATCTTGAGCTCTATGACCAAATTTATGGAAATTGTAACAATGTCCTTGAAATCTAGGTGAAGTAGGTGTATTGCTAGTCTTTGACCTGCATTCATGTGCCTGATGTCCATGCTTCCTACAGTTAAAGTAATATCCATTGAATTTGGGTTTAGGATTGGAATTACCATTCTTTGTTTGGAAAATATTTGTTGTGTGACCAAGTTTCCCACAATGATAACATATAGGTTTTCTATTCTTCAGCTTTGGATTTCTCTATTCTCCACTCTTTAATGATTATCCTTCTTTAGTGGAAGACAGGTGCTCAGTATGTCCAAGTCTAGAGGTGTCATTATTTCTTCTTGGTGATCTCATCAGTTCCTCAAAGTATCTCAAAGATTCATTGGATTTTTTTATCCTCTCAATGAGTTCTCTTTCATATCTCAACTCATTTTTGAGTTGATTGTTCTCAGATCTCAGATATGTAATTTTTATTTCTTTTTTGTTTATTTCTTGATTTGAAAATAATATTTGGTTGACCATATATGACTAATTGTTTGTGAGATTTTGCACATCGCTTGTCCTTTCATCAAGTCTTGTATCCATTTACTTCTTATCTTCTTCTGCCACTGTCTTGTGCTCCTCAGCTTTCTTCTTCTGATCAATCACCTCACATAGTATAATTGATTGAGTTTCTTGTTCTATCTTTAGACTTTTGACTCGTTCTTTCAGCATGTTATTCTTCTCCAATAGATCTTTAATTTCTACATTACTTTCTATGGAATCTCCATTTTCAAATAGACCTTCAGTGTCTTCTTCTTTATATGAAGTCACATTGAATTGTGTTGCCAATTCTTTCCTAGTTTTTAAGGATTTCCTTAATTCTTCTCATGTTGTCTCAAGCTGCTACATTTCGAGCTAGATATCAATCTTCTGATTCTCAATAAACTTTCCCAACTTATAAACCTCCATTTCCAAGATCTTAACTCTCAAGTGGTTATACTTATACTAAGAGAAAAATGCTCTGATACCAATTGTTGGAAGTATAATATGGAAAGCAGTATACTAAGAGGAGGGGGGGTGAATCAGACCTATAAAACTTTTACACTTCTAAAACAAACTGATTCAACCATGTATTCACAAACATAAACTGAAATGTTGTAATGGATTAATATCTAATCATATCCATGATGAACACAACACAAATATTTGGTAACATAGAAACCCTTGAAGGTAAAACTAGGGTGGGGAAGAGACCCACAAATCTTCATTACTATAGTAATAAAGTATGCCTGTTAGGGATACAAAATTTGATCACTTCTAATGATCTACCATGTGAGGGGTCTACCTTGTTAAGAGCTTAAAAACTATACAATCTACCTTTCTAAAGGATTTAAACTTTAAAAAAAGTAAGCAAAGAGATTTACAAAGGCCTGTTAGGACCACTTTATTAGAATATTTACACATATGTGATTATAGATTTAGAAATAAAAAGTAATAGAGACAAATGATGCAAAAATCATCCACCCACAATAGATAAACAATGGAAATATTTGATATTTTCTTTCTAGATATATGAACAATTTAGAATTTAATGAATTTGTAGTAAACATATGCATAATCTAATAAAATAAGAAAATAGAAAAGGACAACAAAGAAAACTCAAAGGAAATATGCAGTTAAAAGATATACACATAAACAAAAAGAATGACATATATATTCTCCTTTTATTTGATAAAAATCCAATGGCTCAAAGACCATTCTAACCATGTACAATGAAAATGTATGAAATAGAAAACATCCTCTCTCCTTTACCTACACAACTGAAATAAAAGTGCTTCTTTCTAATCAATTCACACTCATGCCTCAAAGGAGATCATGGAATATAGTTGTCATCGCACATTGATACGTAGCTCTAACATTATAGAGTCAAAAGAGAATTAATTGATAGTAGAATGTGTCCCATGGTGTAGTAAAAGAAATCTTATGTTGATCCTCTATAGCAATTTTAATCCAGTTATAGACAAAGAATCCATACATCAAGGATATCATCTCATGTCCAGTCATCAAGTCCACTATGATATCAATGTTTAGAAGTGGAAAATAATCTTTAGGATTGTACCATCCTAAATTATAAGAACTTAATGTGTGAACAATTTAACGACTATTTGGCACCCACCTTAGTGTGTTTTCTATAGTATGACCTCATATAGCACTTAATGGATACCTAAATTCAAATACGGGTCCTCTATCCCTTCAATATTGGTTAAAGTCAAGACAAGCCTTAATTTATAAGTGTGCTCCTCTCTTTTTTTCTTCCTTCAATCCAATATTTCATTTCATCGCCTAGGTTCTATATCATTATTTGTGTCCTTTGTGTTATATCCTAACCTCAAAATTAGTTGTACGTGATAATGAAGTGCATCTTCCCTATTTTCCTGGTACCCAGTCCAAATTTGGGACCATTTTAATAGGTATAAAATATTTCAAAAATTCTATTCCTAGGGACAAAACATTCCAAACATTCTGTCCCCACACTTTTTGGCTCAAATTTGGCCTGGAGCCCTATGTCATGGTTTTGGTGGGAGATTTTGTCCCATGGTAATCCTACTTAATTTTTAAGACCCAAAATGTTGTGATAGGTATATAAACACCCTATCTCTCCTCATTGTGGGAACCATGATCAAGATTATCAAGCATTCACATTCATAATTAAGCAGTGTAACGAAGAAAATTGAGTTCAAGAGCCATCAAGCTACCAAATCCAAGAATTCAAGATTTAGCATTATTCTCAAGCATCCAATATTTTTCTCTCCATAGATCTAGCTTCTTTCCCCTATTAGAGGTCGATAAAATGAGTTTTCTATCAAGGAGGGAGATACACATTTTTCAAAGTCTTCTCTCTCTTCTCCTCAATCAAATATTATGGTGAATTACAACATCTATTCTATGAGGTTTTGTCTTTCATGATTTCCTTTTGGTTTTTTTTTGTTTAGTCAAAGCTATTGCATCAACATATTTAATCACATTCAAAGAAGCATTTGCATTTCCAAGGTATGATATAATTCATTTATTAGATCTAACCTATACTACATGACAATACATTTTCCTTTACTTCATTTCATTTCAAGGTTAATTCCTAAACAAGGGGCTTGACTAAAAAAAATCCCTTTATCCAACCTTTTCCCCATTTTTTTGTGCACAAGAATAGGTTACAGAGCTACCAAAACTTTTCTAGAAAGATTGAGAGTTGTCGAAACATCCCTAGAAGTTTGAGGCTAAAACTCAGGGTACATAACATTTCAAACATTTTGTCCCTAGGTACAAAATGTTTCACACATTTTGTACCTCCCATAACTAGTTAAAATTTATTTTAGAGGTAGGTTACAGTCTTCAGGTCCATATTTGTAGTTACTTGTTTTTATGAGATTTTGTCTGTCTAATACTCAGATTTGAAGTAGGATATCTCCTATTTCGATTCCATGTGCACACAAATAATATTTGATCCCCTTATATATCTATTTTACATATTAGTTAGTTCATTTCTTACCTTAAATAATCATTTACATCATAGTCTTATCTATCTCCCCTTTGATTCTAAGAAACAAAGGAATACAAACCCCTAAAGAAAAGATATTACATTGGTATCATTTCCTAAGTGGTGTTGATCATATTTGTTTTTGAGTTGGTTTTGTATTCTAATGTGCCATGTGAATTGGTAAATCTCCCCTTTGTGTTGCTTCCCATTTCATATTGTACAAGGGAACACTTTATTGAGGTATCTAAATTTTGTGCAAAAGAAGATGCTCCTAGCAATTTTATTTAATGGTACAATATTGGACACCCATTTTGGATAATCAATAGTTCTAGTAAAGCCCACGTCCAACATTTTTTGTAATTCTACCTTGACTAGGTGAGCTATCTAAGGGTGAATCTTGTGGATTTTTTATTTTGCAGGCTTACCATCTGGATATACTACAAGATGATGAACTATAATATTTTGATCAAAACCTACCATGTTAGCATATGACCATCCAAAATTATGTTATTCTTTGTAGATTAATATGGTCATATATTTCTTTTGTTGTTCACTTAAAGGTGCAGTGATGAATGTGATCTTAGGATTCTTTTTTGTACCCAAGTAATGAGTATAAATGATTTCTCTCGAGGGAGGGCCATCAAGGGCAAGTCAATTTCTCCATCCTCTAGCACCTTAGGGAGTTTTTCACTAGAGAATGTGTCTTTTATTTTTACTTTTTCTTCATCTGAAAGTGCCTCATGGAGGTTTTCACCAGGGGACATTTTATTTTTATTTTTTATTTTTTCTCATTTTTTCAACTAATAGAATTGACACATTTCCCAAAATTTATTTTCTCATGATATATTATTCGATGCTCACACTCAAGAAGGTGTTTATTTTCAAGTAGTGTTATAACAACATCATCACTCTCACATATTCTCAATGGTGTTGATCCTTGTTGCTCCCAATCAATGAATTTGGTGTGTACATGAAGGATATCTAGTGAGGTGAGCTCAATAGTGGTTATGGTGTAAACATGGTGAGTTCCATAAAGGTCATCATTAAGGTACTCAAAGGGGACTTTGTAGAATTCCTCCTCAAGGTAATTAGAATTAAAATATTCTTGTGAGACATACATAGGGATTATCGTAGACTTAGGGTTGTATCTGATGTCTCTGTTGCGATAATATGCTCTTGGATTTATAGGCTCATGGATACCTTTCTCTTATGCTCTCAAAATATTCCATGGTATCTGATTAATTCCACTCTAGGATATGCTTTAGGGTACTTTTCCTTAGGGGTTTTTATAGGTTTTTCCTTTTCTTCTCTATATAACCAAGACAAGACATCTTCTTCTAGATTCTCCTCATCAAGGGGTCCCCATTTCTTAAAGGCTTTTTTTTGCATTGGATGTTGGATTTTCCTATAAGAATCAAAGAATAATGTCAACCATATGTATTAGGAGATAAGGGGAGATAACCCACATAAAGGGTATTTTGTATGGTATATTCTCCATAACCTTTGTTGACAATATTAAGCTTAGAACCTGATGGGGAGGAATTGGAAGTGGAGGTGATATTGGATGGGTTAATAAATGATGAGGTGAATTAATTGAGGGGTCATAGATTTTTATGTTTCCCTTATAGAGGTTTGCAGTACTAAAATCATTTAGGATCACCGGGGATAGTAATTTATCTTCCATTATGTTGGAATTTAAGCATTGATGGAAGGTAGATGTAATAGTTTGTATGCCATGAATCCTTGGTTTGCCAATGAGGATGTTTTATGGTCAATGTTTAGGACTTGGCAAGTGTTTTCAATAAATATGGGACCCACTTGAAGAAGTAGTGTAATAATTCCTTTAGATTCTCATTTTCTATCATTTTAAGCCTTTATAGTAATCTTTTCAATGGATCTATAACATCATTAGGGTATCCTAGTTGTTTTATTTGTCTTAATGTACAAAGATTTAGACTAGATCCACCATCCATTAGGAATATATTGATCTTATGGTAGCTAATGATAGCCTCAATGTGTAAGGGGTTATTATGATTTAGATCTAGGGCATCAAAATATTTATCAGTAAAGACAAGGTGATGTTGTGTAGAGAGATTCCCAATCATGGCTTGGAGTTGTAAAGCATTAATGCCATAAATAACATGGGACTCAAGGAGTACTTTTTCAATAATTTATTTATGGATTGGTGATGTACAAAGAATCTTAAGGATGGATATCTATGTAGGATTCTTCTCAAGGTTTTCAAGGATATTGTATCGTGACACAAGATGAGTGGATATAGATGGAGAAGAAGAAGAGGAGAGAGATCCTTGGACAATAACTCTCCCTCTTCGAGTAGTAACATTTAAATTAGCACAGAGTTGCTAAGAAATTGAACTAGATCAAAAGAAAAGTTAAGGTTTGGAATCAAGAGGTTTTGGGAGATATTTTCTTATCTAAAAGTAGTATTCATATTGACATTAAGGATCTTCAAGACCAAATCCAAAGGGAAGATCTCTGTAAGGAGATCAAAACTATTGAAAATAATTTGTTGGCAGGCTATCATAATATCATATCTGAGGAGGAAACTTGTTGGAGATAGAGGTCTAGAGCTCTTTGGCTTAAGGTCAGGGACAAGAATACTAAGTTTTTCCATATGACTACTATGAAGCATAAGGATGTTAATAGGATTTACTTTTTACATTCTAATGGAAAAATTATGGTTAAGGAGGAAGATATTAGAAAGGAAATGCATAGTTACTTTGCCTCCCTCTTGTCTAAGGACTCTAGTCTAAGCCTTCCAGACTAGGATAAACTACAGTTTATTATTCCTTATCTGATTGATAAAGATACTAACTTGAGATTGAAAGCCACCCCATCTAACAAGGAAATAAAGAATGGTGTTTTCTCCTTTGAAGGCGATAAATCTCCTAGCCTTGACGGGTTCCCATTGTTTTTCTTCCAGCATTAATGGGATATTGTTGGGAAAAAGGTTATTGATGTGGTGAAAGAATTATTTGGCTCCAAAGCCATTATCAAAGAACTTAATGCTACTTTCCTAGTTTTGATACCTAAGAAACCTGGGGCTAACACCATTGAAGCCTTTAGACCTATTATTCTGTGTAATTATTTATATAAGATCATTTATAAAGTCTTAAATTTGAGGATTCTATCCATTCTCCCCCCAGTAATTTCCCCCCAGCAGGATGGATTTGTTCTAGGAAGGAAAATTTTGGAATCTATCATTGTTGTGCATGAAAACATTCATTCTTTGGAAATGGCTAAAAAATAGGAATTTCTCACGAAATTGGATTTATCTAAAGCTTATGATAGAGTGGATTGGAAATTTTTGATGAAGGTGTTGGAAGCTCTTAGTTTTGATAGGGGAGTTATTAAACTTGTTATGTAGTTGGTGTCTACAGTCTCTTCTTTTGTCATTGTTAATGGATGTTCCTCTAATTTCTTCAGACTTTCTCGCGGCCTTCGAAAAGGAGATCTAATTTCTCCTATTCTTTTTTCCATCCTTACTGAATATCTAGGGAGATATATTAGTAAGCTAGTGGGGGAAGGTCAGATCACTAGTCTCCAACCCTCCTCTGCCAGATCTTTTTGTTCCCGTGAGAAATTTGTGGATGACACTTTAACAATGGGAGAAGCTACTATAAAGGAAGCCAAGAATTTGAAAAATGCGCTAACTACCTGTTGGCAAGTTGACTTCCTAAGGAAGCATGACTTATTTTGTGTTGTCAATCATGGCAACAAAGTCATACTTAAGTTGTGTCATGAAAGACAAAATGACTAAGTGTGAAAATAGGGTAGACAGACACATACAAAGATCAGTACGTTAGCACACATGTTAGAGATCACACTAGAGCATGTGTGCTAAGATATATACTTTATGGTGTATATACATGCTAGATCCAGATGCGTAGAGTATGGAACATCAGTACAAAAAATTTACAGGCAGATTAGTAGACCTGCAGTCCAGGAAACAGAGCATGGAAGCCAACTACAATTTTGATCAGCGTGAAAGATTTTGTAATGTAATGGCTAAGAAATTTAGTTATAAGTTTGTATTAATGTTATTAATGTTGTAGTAAACATGCTTAGGCCAAATTGTTTAGAAGCGTTGTATATTCTAGTTTAAAGGCCGACTAGTGTTATGTTTTGGGTCGCACCTATTCAATTGTAAACATATAAGTATGTAATGTAATGTTATGTTACATGAGTTTATTATTATGCATGAGGAAGATACAGATGAGCAGTATAATGAATTCAGTAGATGATATAGCTCTTTAAAGGAGTAAGAGCATTCACACATACAAGGAACTGATCAAACAATAGTGTCATTACAGTAGTTCATTTTTTATATAGTGCATATCAACATTTAGAGGGTTTCAGCCTTCATCTTATTGCGCAATGACCCATATACCTTTAACAAGGTTTTGTAAAAGACTCCTAACAGGGTCAGACCTTTAACTAGGTCATTGTACTCAAATTGTAAAGACTGCTTCTAATAGGGAAAAGTAACTTTAACAGGTTCATTATACCTAGTACAATATTTGTGGGTACTAATCCCCACCAGAGTTTTTCTCTGATCAAGGTTCTCTGTAATCATATCATGTGTTATGTGTTCTTGTGTTATGATTCTTTGGATGCATATTTGTTTTATGTTTAATTGGCTGAAATATAATAAATAGATAAACACTGATTCACACCCCCACCCCACTCTCAGTGTTTCTAAAAATTGGTACCAAAGCTCTGGTCCTATGAAAGAAAATTTAACCACTTGAGGAGATCATGGACTCAGATGAAGCAAAACATTTGAAAAAGAATCTTGAAGCAGCTCTTGAAGATCTTGACAGATCTGAGAAGGAAAATGAAGAACTAAGATTGAAAATTGATGGCTCTCAAATACTTATTAAAAGGCTAAGAAAAGATCTAAAAGATTTCTCTACAAGTGATCTAGGACAAATGGTCAAAAATATTAAGGAAGAGAATAAATCTCTAAAGGATAAAATTGAAGATCTGGAGGAATAGCTTACAGATACCCAAAATAGCATTGAAGATAAGATCAAAGAAAGCAAGCAATTGGAAGATGAACTTCTGCAGGAAAACATGAAAGCCTTGGAATTGGAAAACATAAAGAAGAAGTTGGAATCTGAATTAACAGAAGAAAAATACAAGATTGATAAACTTCACACAAGTTTTGATTTAATTCATTCCCAGCTCAATGCGCAAAAGAAAAAAGGGAACACTACTAGTGTTGGATTCAATACAGCACAAGATGAAATCAAATCAGCACAAGAGAGAAAAAAAAAACACTTGAAGCATCTTCAGAAGCTAAGAAAGTTGAAGATACTACAGAGGTTATATCTAAACCACCTAAAAGAGAAATCAAGAAAGTTAACAGAACTTGTTATGCATGCAATAAACATGGGCATTTGGAAAGATATTGCAAAGAGGTAAGACCTTTTAAAGGTTATTGTTACTCCTATAATAATTTTGGTCATAGGGCTATACAGTGTAGAACAAGTCATAAGAATCAACATCAGCAGAATCACAGAAGTATGAATAAAAAAAATCAAAGAAATCAACTCTCAAGAAATTTGCAGAACATTACATGTCATATATGCAACTGCAATGGACACACAGCAAAGCAGTGTAGCATGATGAGAAAGAACATGAGACCTCCTATCATTTGTCACACATGTGGAAAGGTTGGACATATCACAAGTTTTTGTAGATCCAAAACTCAGAAACAAGAGGATCCTAAAAAGTCACTATTTGAAGAGAAAGGAGAATTCAAGTTTGTCTCAGCAAATGAAGATTCAAGAAAAATATGGGTTGAAGTTAAGAAGGACAATAATGTTGTCAAAGTAGTTGATGCATCCACAGTGGATTCACCCTCTACTTCTTCTTGAATAGACCTTCTTGGTCTACGGGGGAGCTATTCTATCTCAGGACTCCTGTGCGGTTGGTGTACTCACATCAGAGTATGCGCCTTTGGATTCATGGTTAAAAGCACATGTTATAGCTATATGTATTCACGCATTGACTGAATTGCATCAGGATCAAAGTTTCAAAATCTCTATGTATGGTTGCAAGCATTAAATGCGGCAGATTGTATAAAAACAAGTTCACGGTCAATCATTCTCACATTTACATTTGAGAGCATAGAAATTGAAGAGCATTGGAGCACTAAGACATCTAGATATGAAGGCATAATAGTTTGGCAATTGAAGCAAATGGATAATCAGTTTGAAACAGAGCCCTAGCCGTTGCGCCATTTTAGAATTTCATGGAAACCCTACATAAGAAAACACCAAGTAAGTATGGCGACCCCAGTTGTGTTTGATGTAGCAGAGAGGAAGAGGTTCATATTTAAGAAGCATCCATTCAAATACATACTGGATGATGTGGAAGGGGCTTTCTCCAAAACCCTTCTTGGCGTTGTTCACGTGGAAGATATATGCGCATACATTTACTATAAGAAGGGATCATTAGGAGATGATAATATAGCCACTCATATGGTATCAATGTTAAATTCAGATTTCACATTCAAGGATGAGTTCATGCACTTACAAGATAACCCTATTCTTGAGTATTTGAATGCGCATGATTTTGAAGAACCATAATGGGTAAAGATTTTGCTAATAAAAATTCATGATGATCTTTTCTGGATTGGAGATGTCCCAGTTCGCATCACTATAGAACTAATCCATCAGTTAACCAGACTTCCAATGACTGGACCAGTGTTTCCCACTAGTAAGGATGTCAAAAAACAAATTGAGAAAGTTTGTTTGTCCAGGAGTGATAGGCATGGAATGACAGTTGACCCTATCAAGGAAGATGACATTAAACTCCTGAAAATGATACTTGGATACAAGTTTTAGCAAGCAAGCAGGTTGAATAGTGTCTCTACAACAACAGTGCTTGCAGCTATCAGAATAGTGAAGGATAACACCCAATACAACCTATGTGAGATCTTGCACGGTCAATTGATTGACAATATCATAATCATCAAACATGACGAGAGAAAAACATTCAGGTTTGGATCTCTGATCATATTTTTGTATTACCATATAGTTGGAAAGGTTACAGACCTTTATCTAGACAAAGGAAAACCTACAATGTCTCAGATATCTCTTAAGGACACATTAGATAGCAGTGCAAGGGATGCAATGAATATGGATATAAAAATATTCAGGGTCAAAATGTAGAATAGGTTCAGACTATTTGAGAAGATAGTTGACAAATACAAGGATACAATATGATTTATGGTAGAGACAGATTGCACATGCATGGAGGCTGTTGAGCCTAGAACTAAGTGGATTCATCCACTAGGGTATGAAGTAGAAGACCATGTGTTAGAAGGATATGCACAAGTCTTATTGTCAGCACCCAAAGACCCTAATGAACCTAGATGGGGCACTTACAAAGAAAAGACTGACAAAGTGGATATTGAACTACAACTTGCTGTTAACAAAAGGAAAGCATCCAGAACTACATCCAACATTATGAAAATGCATGGAATCACACAAGAAGATTTGGACAAGGAAAAAGAAGCCAAAATTGCTAAATAACTTAAGCAGATTCATGCACAAGTTAAAATTGAGAAAAATGTTGAAACTCAGAAGAAGAAGCAGAAGAAAAATGAGGAGAGTACCTCTGCACCTACTACAACCATTGATCTAGATACATCTCCACCTTCTGTACCTATTAAGAAACCTAGAGGAAGGAAGGAAGTGGCTACAAATCACCCATCCTCAAGGAACACTCAGAGCAAAGCTAAGAATATTCAAAATCCTCCTGAGGTAGGATTTAGACCTAGTCTAAATGTTTTGAGAAATAGGATTTTTAATGAAGGAATATTAGATACACTCTCCAAAGTCTATGACAAGTATCAAGAAATTGATAAAACAAAGATACACTCTATGATCATATCTCATATGATCAAGTTCAAAAAGACAATTCTTGAACTCAAGATAGTAATACCGGATCAGTTATGGAACTTGTTGGAGATAATGAAAAGACATGCAATTGAGGAAGACATGAGGATAAGAGAAGAAACATTGGATACTCTTCTTCCTGTATGCTC
>MU227808.1:58966-81523 GCA_018584345.1 Thuja plicata | reverse complement strand
GTTGGCAGCAAAAGGCAAGAAGGTTATTGCAAATTGCATGGATAGAGTGAAGCTCACCTCTGAGCACACTAAAAAGATAGTAGAAGCAGAAGAAATGGTGGATAACATAAGGAAATCAGTTGAAAACCCCATGCAAGATATGAACATATGCAATAATGTCTATGAAGGTCAGCTGGACAAAATTGAAAAGGCAAAACTGGAAATTAGCAAGATCAAAATAAGACAAACTCAGTTGAGGAATGCACTTGTGCCATCTCTAGCAGTTCTCAATGAGAACATCAAACAGATTAATAGCACCATATAGACATATGATCAAGGTCCTTGCATGGATCTGATGAAAATGGAGAAATTGACATATGCTTTATGTGCACATCTTCAGATAGTTGATGCAATGAAAAGTCTTTTGGCAGAAAGAGATTCAATCTCTTCAAGTTGTGTAACCAAAAGTCTACATGGAGTAAGTATGTTGAAGAATTATAGTTTTTGCACACCTTTTTCATTAATGTCAAAGGGGGAGTAGTATAGAATGTGTATATGCAGAGAAGTATATATGTATATATCATTAAGTATTATGATATACAGTCATTTTTGTATGAAGTCATTTTGAGTAACTTAGCCACATTCCTTTGTTGACATAAATGACAAAGGGGGAGATTGTTGGAAAGTTAACTTACTGAGGAAGCATGACTTATTTTGTGTTGTCAATCATGGCAACAAAGTCATACTTAAGTTCTGTCATGAAAGACAAAATGACTAAGTGTGAAAATATGGCAGACAGACACATACAAAGATCAGTATGTCAGTGCACATGTTAGAGATCACACCAGATCATGTGTGCTTAGATATATACTTTATGGTGTATATACATGCTAGATCCAGACACACAGAGTTGGGAACATCAGTACGGAAAAGTTACAGGCAGATTAGTAGACCTGCAGTCCAGTTTACAGAGCATGGAAGCCGACTACAGTTTTGATCAGCGTGAATGATTTTGTAATGTAATGGCTAAGAGCCTTTAGTTCTAAGTTTGTATTAATTTAATTAATTTTTTAGTAAACATACTTAGGCTGACTTGTTCGGAAGCATTGTATATTTTGGTTTAAAGGCCGACTAGTGTTATGTTTTGGGTCGCACCTATTCAATTGTAAACATATAAGTATGTAATGTAATGTTATGTTACATGAGTCGATTATTATGCATAAGGAAGATACAAATGAGTAGTATAATGAAGTCAGTAGATTATATAGCTCTTTAAAGGAGTAAGAGCATTCGCACATACAAGGAACTGATCAGACAACAGTGTCATTACAACAGTTCATTTTTGATATAGTGCATATCAACATTCAGAGGGTTGTAGCCTTCATCTTATTGGGAAGTGAGCCTAGGTAGTGAGCCATATACCTTTAACAGGGTTTTTTAAAAGACTCCTAACAGGGTCAGACCTTTAACCAGGTCATTGTACTCAAATTGTAAAGATTGCTTCTAACAGGGCAAAGGAACTTTAACAGGTTCATTATACCTAGTACAATATTTGTAGGTACTAATCCCCACCGGAGTTTTCCTCTGATCAAGGTTCTCTGTAATCATATCATGTGTTATGTTTTCTTGTGTTATGATTCTTTGGATTCATATTTGTTTTATGTTTAATTGGCTGAAATATAATAAATAGATAAACACTGATTCACCCCCCCCCCTCTCAGTGTTTCTAACACTACCTACACCACTACATCTGGCCAGCTCATTAATTGGGATAAGAGTTAACTCTTCTTCATCAAAACCCCTGAGGAGAGATAAAGAAGGATCTCTAAAATTATGGGTTGTAGTGTTGGCACCTTGCCTTTGTGTTACCTTGGTTTTCTGCTGAGTTCTAAACCCCCTAAAGCCTTCTGGAACTCCATTATTGAAAGATTCCATAGAAAGCTTGTTGTCTGGAAGGGTGTTCTTTTAATTCAAGTGGGGAAAGATAAAATCTTAAAATATACCCTACAAAATGTCCCAGTCTATTCCCTGATTATGTTCAAGATCCCTCATAAATATGTTGTGATGATTGAAAGAATTCAAAAAATATTTTTGTGGTCGGGAGTTGAAGAAAAGAAAAGAATGAGCTTAGTGGCTTGGGAGAGGGTGTGCAAGGCTAAAATATTTGGGGGTCTTGGTATGAGAAGTATAATACACTTTAATAAATCTTTGCTTTCCAAAAAAATATGCAGAAACTATGGGGAAAGAAAAGAGTGGAGTTCCACTATTAGAAATAAATACTTGTTTAATAATCCTACCCTGGAAGATTTCCTTTTGTGTGCTGGGGACATGAAAGCATACTATGTGTGGAAAAATATTTGTTATGGTAAGGATCTTCTTATCAAAGGTATCAAGTGGAGACTGGGAAATGGTATGAGAATCAACTTCTAGGAGGAATTTTGGTTTCAAGCTGATCCCCTTTCCAGTAACCAAGATTGGAGTCAGGCTATTGAAAGATGTAAAGGTACTATTGGTGAAAAAGCTAGTGATTATTGGAGAGGGGACAACTCAACAAATATGGGAGAGATTGATATTAATATACAACCTATTCAACACCTGCTGCAAACTTGGTTTGTTAAAGAGGGTAGTCATGATTCCTTCATTTGGGTCTCTAAACTGGATGATGTTTTCTTTGTCGCCTCTTCCTGTGATCTTATGCACTCTAGTATTGGCAGGCCTCATTGTTCAAAGGTTTGGTATAAAATTATTATCCCTCAAAATCAATTTATTTTTTTGGCTTCTTTCCTAGAATAAACCCATGAATATAGACAATCTCTGTAAAAGAGGCTTCTATATGCCTAATAGATTTTATATCTGCATGAAAGAGGTTGAATCATGTGATCATATAATGTTGCATTTCTCCTACTCTTGTAAGGCTTGGGAGAGTATCTTTAGAAATTGGTATCTGTGTTGGTTCTTTCCTCTTTTATCCAGTAGGATTTTATCACTCAATGGAGATTCCCTTATCCGAACAATCTAGCTAAAGAATTCTGGAATTTTCTCGTCCCTCACTTTAGTTGGCAGATATGGAAGGAGAGAAACAACAAACTCTTTCAAGAGAAATATGCTAAGGCTGAGGTGGTTGCTAATTAGATCTGTAGGAGATTAGAGGAGAACTTCAATGCTATCATCCATAACAATTCTACTCTTATTAATTCCCAGGGGGATCTTGAGAAAATTAGAAAATTCCATCTTGGCTTTACTTCTACCAAAGGCCATAACCCTGTAGATGGCGCACATTGGTCTTCTCCTCCCCAAGATTGGTACAAAGTCAACTTTGATGGGGATGCTAAAGGAAACCTGGGATTGGTGGGAGGGAGAGGTATTATCAGAGACTGGACTAGTAATTGCCTTGGAGCGGTGGACTTTCCAATGGGATTGCAAACAAATCACAGGGCTGAAGCTATGCTGGCTCTCAACACTATCATGCTGGTAGAAGAATTAGGATGTAAGAAATTATGGCTGGAAGGTGATTCTCTAAATATCATAAATAGAACCAAAGTCTTAAATGAACTATCATGGACTATAGAGCATATCATTAAAAAAATCAAACTTATCTCTCTTAAGTTTGAAAAACTTAATATAACCCATGATTATCGTGAAAGAAACTCTATCATGGATGGGTTAGCTAATGTTAGGGTTAAAGGTGACATCATCCACAAGTGGTTTGGGATGGATAATATTAATAATGACATTAAAAGGCTTATTGATTATGATAAGATTAATCATAAATAAGGATTCATTCATAAGAATAATGATCTTAATTGAAATGAGATAGATTAAAAGTACTAGAGGTGTGAAGTGGCACGCAAAGAAAATTCTCATTATTACCTATCTTTTCATACATGTTTTGTGGGTTCTTAGGACAATTTGGGCTTCAAATTTGTTTTGTACTAAGATATTTGTTGAATTTAAGAAACTCTATTTATTATCTAGTTGTGCCTTGCAGTGTTAATCTGGAGATAATTTATGAAATGGAAGAGATGGGAGGGGATCTTAAAAAAGAAGAACCCTCTGAATGTAAATAAAGTCAGGAGAAAAAAGTTTGGAAGAATCTCAAGAAAGGTGGGGTTGAGCAGTATCTTTAGAGATTGCATGGAAACAAGGACATTACTAAGTTGTTCATTGTGGGCTGGGACAATGGGGTTGTTAACATTGTGGGTAAGTCCTTTACTTTGACCCTAGACTTGATTGATGAGATTACGGGCCTTCTGCTAGATGGTATGGACTATTTCAAGGATAGGAGAGTTGGTAACAAATCCTTGAAGGACTTTCCCAGAATTGATGAAGAAAGAGCCATGCTAATTAAGGGTAAAGAGGATTTTTTCAATATCAAGAATATTAAGCTTATCTGGGCCCAGGTTCGTAGGGTTATCATGGAGTATTTTACTCTTCACAAAATATTTATGAGGGTGTATAATTTTCATTTTTTTCTCATCAACCACTTTCATCATAAAACCATGGTTTTGTTTCCCTATTACTTACTAAGCTCTCTGAATCAAAGCATCATGGACAATATGATAAAATCTAATTACCCTGTCCTTCATGAAGGCCTCATTCTACTAATTGTTGAGTATGCTAGAGAAAAAAAATTGGATTTTGTGCCAAAACAAGTTGATAATAGTAGGCAAAAAAGAAAAAGTGCATAGATTAAAGTAGGTCCCTCTAATAAGAAAAATAAAAAGGATAATCTTGGCCAGAAGGAGGTTCCCCTATCTATCTTCTATGAGGTTAAGGGGATGGAGTCTGAAGACAATAAGGATGATGAATCCTCTAAGGAGAATAACTCAGACAAGGATGAGCATAATAGTAAGGATAATCTGGGTAAAAATTAAGCCCATGTGCATGATAATGATAAAGAGATTGAGAAGCATACCTAGGATAAAAACCCAACTTCCCTAGGTGGTTTTGGAGATAATATCTCTTTGACTGAAAAAGATAATCTCAAGGATGAGATTATAGATGATAAAAATGCACTCCCTAGGGAAGAGGAAATGGTGGCCAAATAGTAGACCTCTAATAAGGTTGAAAATGTGTAGTAGGTCCCGGATGCCCTAATGAACTATAACTGATTGAATGTTTGAAGATGACAAAGTTGATGATCAACAAGATATAGAAGGTGAATGCAAGACATTAAATCAGTTAATGAATTATATTGTCATTGATGTCAACTTAATGTGGTATGATTTTTCATACAAATAGTGTCACAAAACTTAAATATCTAAAGAGATAATGTTTTTGTCATTGGTAACCCTGTACACCAAGTGACAGTAAACCTTGAGGGACAGTGAAACCCGAGCACTGAATTTCATAGGATTACCCGACAGACAATGTTACCTAAGTAAGTAATACCCGAGCAATAATTACCAAGCTAACTATAGTTGTCACCAAATAGAATTTAAGTTGATGCCCAAGCTATCTACAATAGTTACCAAGAATAACTAAAGTGTTGACTGATAGGAAATAAAGTTAGGAAAATGAAAAAACAACTTAGCTGTGAAGAGCTAAATATAGAGTTAACTGTTTGATTGCATTGTTTTCATCGATCAATTAAAAGATGAAGATAATAATGAGATTTAAAGCATGTTTTATTCTAGAAAACAAGGAGATTTTTACAGATTAAAAATAAAGCAATCATGGCGAGCTTTACAGATCAAGAAGTCATCAACAAAGAAAACAAGAAGGACAAGAAATGGTGAAATCATTTCTATATAAAGAGACAAGTAATTCATTATAAAAAAGAGATGAATTCTAAGGAGAATTATGGTGAAGATAGAAGTCTTCATACAGATCTAATCATATAAGTTGAGGAACATAGCTGAGAATTATGCAGACACCAAGCAACACAGAAGCAACAACATTCACTAAGCAGAAAGAAGTGGAGCAAAGGAATTGAAGAGAACATTGATTAGTAGAGGTATTATGAGCTTACAATAGATCTGAACATCTACAAGATTAAGTTGTATTTGTGAATAGATCATATATTGTTTTAGTTTAACCACTGATTCAGAAAATCTCTTAATAGAGTAGGATTTAATCATCCTTTATATATTGAGATACATCCCAAGGAGTATCAAAAGGTTTTCATGTTGAAAACATAGTGAATGTGAGGTCAAGTGATAAACTATTAGTGATAAATCCTCTAACAAGGTCGCAGTTAATAGTGTGTTTGTAACCTTTAACAGGGTTGGCTCTTCACCGAGCTCACTTTAGAAGAGTGAAAATTTTGGTTTACCAGTCCCAAGTGGTGTTTCCCCTAAGAGGGTTTCCACGTTAAAAAGGTATGTGTCAAATGTGTATATGGTTCATTGCTTTGATGTTTTGCTTTACATATTACTAAAATATGATTGATCGGTAAACACTAAGTTATTTACTGTATTTCGGTAAAGGTTAATAAAAGATAGACTATTAATCAGTAAAGATTAAGGAAAGAATAAAAATTATAAACACTGAGAAGTACATACATGTTAGTTTTACACAAGGCATACATCTTGTACGACTGATGATAACTAGAGGTTTTATATTTGTGGTATAGAATTTTGGATTGAATTGTTGGATTAGTTTTTGAGGCCACTGATTCACGCCCCCCTCTCATTTATTCTAAAAATTGTTATCAAAGCTTGTGTGCTTAGAAAGGGATTTTAAAGACTCAATAAAAAGATCACAAGATGAGAAAAATGGATGTGCCTAAGTTTAACAAGGACAACTTTGCATCATGGGAAAATAGGATAAGACTCCACCTATCAGGTATTGGAAATGATGTTAATCAATACTTAAATACTAAATTTGTTTAACCTACTGGACCTCCAATAGTTGATAAATTGAGAGAAAAGAATGAACACAATTCTACAATGATAGAACTTGCTTCCTCACTCTTTGATGCTGAATTTGAAGATGTCTAATCATGCACCACTGCAAAGAAAATGTGGGACAAATTGAAGCTAGTACATGGAGGAGATAATAATGTGCTAAGAGCTAAGGAAGAAATCCTAAGAGGAAGGTTTGATGACCTAAGAATGAAAGGAGAAAAAATCACTTAGTACAGTTGTAGAATCAAAGAGGTAGTTAATTCTATCTGAGGAGTAGGAGGTGTACTTGAAGAAGAAATAGTGGTAAGTAAAATTCTAAGAACCTTACTTCCTGATTATGCTATTAGAGTATCTGCTATACAAGAAATGAGTGAAGTAGAAAATAACAATGTTACTCTAGATAGTTTGATTGGTAGACTTATTTCATTTGAGATGAATAACTTTGACAACAATGTCTTACCAACTATTGAGTTTGCATTCAAATCTTCTTTGAAAATAAGAAAATCAATTCATAACAAACTATGAGAAATGATATTGAAAGTGATAGTGATGACCAAGAACTTGATGAGATTGAAGCACTTGTGTCTAGAAGATTGTAGCGAGACAAATGTAGATACAAAGGTATATTGGTATGTTTTAATTGTAAATATATTCAACACTTTGCTGCTAGATGTCCTAACAAAAGAAAAGAAGACAAAAAAAATGGCAGATCATATGAAAAGGAGTTTGATAGCGGTGATGATAGAGATTACCAAAGCAACCAAAAATGTGATAGAAGAGACAACCAAGACTAGAAAGAAAAAGGATAGAAATATTTTTACCTGGCTGAGAATAAAGTTGAGAATACTGACACAAAATCTGATGAAGATATTAAGGTGGTATTTGTTGCTATGAAGGATGATTTAGACAAATAGGAAAGGTATGTTGAAACTGCACTCATATATAAGGTTAGTAAAAATGATGTCTGGGTTATTGATAGTGGTTGTACTCACCATATGACTGGAGATAAGGAAAAGTTTGAAAATTTTGAATATTATAATGGTGGATCAGTAAGAATGGGTAATGACTCACCCTGTCTAGTTGAAGGTAAAGGAACCATAATGTTGAATAATCTGATGAGATGTGAAAATACATATTGGGTGAAAGGACTTAACTATAATCTATTGAGTGTTTCACAGTTGAATAACATAGGTCACTGAGTTGCATTTGAGAAAAAAAGGCAAAGATCTTTGACGAATCAGGAAGGTTGATCAGAACTGGTGAATAGACAAAAGGTAACCTATTCTATCTTGATGATATTAACACCACTTGTTTAATGGCTAAAAATGAAGACATATGGTTGTGGCATAAAAGGTTATGTCATGTAAATTTTTACAAAATGGTTAGGATAAGTAATAAAAGGAAAGTAAGAGGATTACCGAGCATGTAAAACCCTGACCATGTCATGTGTAAGAATTTTCAAAAAGGTAAAATGATGAAGTCTAGTTTCAAGAGAAAAACCAACACATCTAATATTATTCTAGAATAAGTCCATATTGACCTATGTGGACCAATGAGAACAAAGAGTTATTATGGTGATAGATACTTCATTCTCTTTGTTGATGATTATTCCATAATGATGATAGTTATGTTCTTAAAATAGAAATCAGAAGCATTCAAGATGTTTAAATGGTATAAAGCTATAGTGGAAAAAGAAAGTGGAAAGAAACTAAAATGTCTAAGATCAGATAGAGGAGGAGAATTTATTTTTGATGAATTCACTAACTTTTGTAATGAGAATGGAATTCAAAGATAGGTTTATGCACCAAGAACACCACAGAAAAATGGGATTGTTGAAAGAAGGAACAGATCCATTGTTGATTGTTGCAGAACACTAATGATTGAGAAAGGCATCACACAAACATTCTAGAGAGAAGCTTTCAGCATTGTTGTCTACACATTAAACAAAGTTAATTTGAAGAAAGACACCAATAAGACACCTTATAAGCTATGGTATGGATACACACCCAATGTAAGTTACTTCATAATTTTTGGGAGTCAATGTTATATTTTGAAAGATGACATAAATGGAAATCTTGAATCCAAAGGTGAAGAAGGAATATTTTTAGGGTATTCTACCAAAAGCAAGGCTTATATATGTCTTAACAAATCCTCTAAAAAAATCATTAAAAGTGCAAATGTCAAAGTAGATGAATTTGCTAAGAAAAATGATGAGGAAAGTAGAAAGGAACCAGAAGACTACAACAAGTTTTTCTATAGTGAAGAACCTGAAACTCTTCCCGAGCAACAGTGTATCACTCCCAAGCATCAGACTGCAAACACCAAAAATCAGGAAATTGCTCAAGATGATGCACCAAGCGATGGAGATCAAAATGAAGGTAAAGATGATGATCCAAATGATGAAAAAAGAGATGAACCGGTACTTTCCAAGTATGTCAGAAGACACCATCCATAGAACTAGATCATAGGAGACAAAAAGGCTAGAATGAGAACAAGAAGTAAGTTACTAAACACTAGATGTTTAATTTTTTATTTTGAGCCTAAATCTGTTAATATTGGACTTAAAAATGAAGAATGGGTCAGTGCTATGAATGAAGAGATAGAGAAGATTGAGAAGAACAAAATATTGACATAAATACCTAGACTGGATGAAAAGAATGTCATTGGTACCAAATGGATATTCAAAAACAAGCTAAATGAGAATGGAGAAGTCACAAGGAACAAAGAAAGACTAGTATGCAAAGGGTGTGCACAAGAAGAAGGTATTGACTATGGAGAAACCTTTTCACCCGTTGCTAGACTAGAAGGAGTAATAATTCTACTTGCTTATGTTGCATTCAAAGGATTCAAGGTATACCAAATGGATGTCAAGTCTACATTCCTAAATGGAATACTAGAAGAAGAGGTACACATTAAACAAACATAAGGGTTTTTTGATTCTGACAAGAGAAACATGGTTTGTAGACTACACAAATCCTTGTATGGATTGAAACAAGCACTGAGAGAATGATATGAAAGAATTAACTCATATCTCATAAGTATTGGATTTGTAATAACAAGTGAAAATAGTAATCTGTATTTAAAAGAAGATACTGATGATAACATTTTGATTGCTGAAATATTTGTTGATGATATCATATTTGGAGGTAATGATATGTTATGAAAATCATTTGCTAATGAAATGAGAAAAGAGTTTGATATGTCAATGTGTGGGGAGATCAAGTTCTTTCTTGGTCTATAGATTCTTCAATAGGATGCAAGCATCTACTTCACACAATCCAAATACATCAAGGAAGTTCTCAAGATATTGAAGATGGAAGACTCCAAGGCAATTGGAACACCAATGACGACCATATGCAAGCTAAAAAAGGAAGACAAGTTAACTAAGATAAATCAGACCCTATATAGATCTATGATTGGCAAACTCATGTATGTTGTACATACTAGACCAGATATAGAACATGTAGTTGGAATAGTTGAAAGATTCTCTGCTAATCCGAAGGAATCACACATGACTATTGTCAAAAGAATACTGAGATATCTAAAGAATACATAAGACTATGGATTATGGTATAAAAGAGAAGGAAATTTTGAAATTCAAGTCTATACAGATGCTGATTTGGATGGAAACTTAGATGATAGAAAGTGAACAATAGGAGGATAATTCTTCATGGGTGACAAACTTGTCACATGGATAAGTAAAAAGCAAGGATGCATCTCACAATCTACTGCAGAAGTAGACTTTGTGGTTTCTGTTACAAATTGCTCTAACATTGCATGGGTCAAGAAATTACTGGAAGGAATGAATATGAAAATTATGGAACCAGTGATTATCTATTGTGATAATACAAGTGCTATCAACATTTCAAAGAACCCTATCTTGCATGCTAAGACAAATCATATTTCTATCAAGTATCATTACTTAAGAGAACAAGTGTAAGAGAAAGAGGTGATACTAGAATATGTTCAATCCAAGGAACAATTGGCAGACATATTCACAAAGCCATTGCCCAAAGATACATTTGAATACTTGAGGAAAAGACTAGGGCTCTGACCCTTGTCTACTAGTCACTAAGCTGACTAGGAGGCTGCATCAGCCTACACATAATCAGAAGATCAATCATGTTGATGCAAGAAAATAGATGGACTGCAAAGATATATCAGTACATAGAAATGTATTTATCTGCACCAAACACCAGAAAAAAATGTTGACTATTAAAGAGCTCAATTGCTGATGGAAAGGAAATTCAAGGAATATATTATAAAAAAAAAGAGCAAAGAGGAACAGCCAAAGGGAGAGAAAACATCATAGAAATATTCAAAGAAACATCCATCTAAGGGAGAGAATTGGAAAATTTAACATTGCATATCTATCTAGAAAAGGGAGAAGAGATTCTACAACAAAGGGAGAGACAGAATCAGAAGTTGCTACATCTATCCAGTGAAGGGAATGAAGATTGAAGAAAGTACTCTGAAAGAAACAAATCTAAGCTAGAAGAGCTTACCAAGAGTCAGAAATTTGTATTGGTTATAGAAAAATAAGTTTGGTAGAGATTGATTAACTATTCATATTGTATTAGTAGTATGTAGTATGTTTCCATCAATGCCAAAGAGAGATATTGATGAACTATAACTGATTGAATGTTTGAAGATGACAAAGTTGATGATCACCGAGATACAGAAGGTAAATGCAAGACATTAAATCATTTAATGAATTGTATTGTCATTGATGTCAACTTAATATGGTATGATTTCTCATATACATAGTGTCACAACACTTAAAGATCTGAAGAGACAATGTTTTTGTCATCGGTAATCATGTACACCGAGGGACAGTGAACCCTAAACACTGAAGTTCACAATGTTATCCGATGGATAGTGCTACCTGAGCAAGTAATACCCAAGCAAGCATTACCAAGCTAACTACAGTTGTCACCAGACAGAAGTGAAGTTGATGCCCGAGCTATCTGCAGTAGTCACCGAGCATAACTAAAGTGTTGACCGACAGGAACTAAAGTTAGGAAAATGACAAAAAAACTTAGCTGTCAGGAGCTAAATATAGAGTTAACTGTTTGATTACATTAATTTCATCGATCAGCTAAAATCTAAAGATAAGAAGGATATTTAAAGAATGTTTTATTCTTTGAAAACAAGGAGATTTTTATGGATTAAAACTAAATCAAGCATGGTGAGATTTACGGATCAAGAAGTGATCAACGAAGAAAACAAGAAGGACAAGAAATAGTGAAATCATGCCTATATAAAGAGACAAGTAATTCATTATAAAAAAGAGAGGAATGATGAGGAGAATTCTGGTGAAGATAGAAGTCTTCATACAAGATGAGGAACAGAGCTAATAATTCTATAGACACTGAGCAACGAAGAAGCAACAACATTCACTGAGTAGAAAGAAGTGGAGCAAAGGAATTGAAGAGAACATTAATCAGAAGAGGTATCGTGAGATTACAATAGATCTGAACATCTGTAAGATTAAGTTATATTTATGAACAGATCATGTACTATTTCATTTTAACCATTGATTCAGTTTCTCTCTTAATAGAGTAGGTTTTAATCATCCTTTATATATTGAGATACATCCCAAGGAGTATCAAAAGGTTTTCATGTTGACAACATAGTGAATGTAAGGTCAAGTGATAAATCCTGTAACAAGGTCGCACTTAACAGTGTGTTTGTAACCTTTAACAGGGTTGGCTCTTCACTGAGCTCACTTCAAAAGAGTGAAAATTTTGGGTTACCGGTCCCAAGTGTTTTTTCTCCTTACAGGGTTTCCACATTAAAAATCCATGTGTCAAATGTGTATATGGTTCATTGCTTTGATGTTTTTTTTTACACATTACTAAAACAAGATTGATCGGTAAACACTAAGTTATTTATTATATTTTGGTAAAGGTTAAGAAAAGATAGACTCCTAATTGGTAAAGCATACATACATTGAGAATTACATACTCCTAATTGGTAAAATTATAAACATTGAGCAGTACATACATGTTAGTTTCACACAAGGCATACATCTTGTAGGACTGAAGATAACTAGAGGTTTTATTTTTGTGGTATAAAGTTTTGTATTGAATTGTTGGATTAATTTTTGAGGCCACTGATTCACCCCCCCTCTCAATTATTCTAACATGCCCAACAGGATCTTGGTGATAATGATGCTAGGGATCTCTCTGAGGATGATTATATGGAAAGGTAGAATGATGATGGGGGTGATGAAGGTGATGAGGAAAGAGAAGACATGGTCAAGGAGACCAATTCTTAATATTTTGAGGAGGGCATTGCTAATATGGATTCTTTCCATATGGAGAATCTTTCTAGGATGGATGATCCTAATTTCCTAGATGGATGATCCTACTGGGAATTGTGCAATCGAAGACTACCTCAAAAAAATCCCCGATGACCAGAAAAATGGGCAGGAAGTTGAGAAGGATAAGAGGAATAAGAGTCAGAGAAAAGGGGAGGCTACTTCTTTAGAAGTGGAAGATTTCAACACTAAAAAATTTACTAATATGAGTGTCCTCAATGCGGCAAGCAGTAGAGTCGTTCTAGCCTTTAATCTGGATAAATGGGCCTTCCACAAAATTCAAGGATTGTGCATCAAGTACAGAGCCTTTGACATGAGAAATGAGGTGTTAGAGGAGACTTTGGATAAAATGAGAAATGATACGGTAGTGTACAATATCAATGGTAAAAGTTTTATGATTGATGATTTTGATAATTCTAGCAAGCTGGATGAGAAAACTTTGAGAATCATTGTAGAGAAGCTTTCCCTCTCCTTAGTAGAGTCACTAATCATGATAAAATTCTTACGAAACTCTTGTCCATCAGTAATGAAGGCATGCCAGCTACTGTCAATAATCTTAATGCGCTTTATGCTTTGTTGGAGGTAAACTATCAGGAAAAAAAGGTCATCCTGATTGATGATAATTCTGTGAAGCCAGATGATTAGACTTTTGGTCCCGGGTATAAAACCAGAGCGAGAATCAATAATAAAATGGCTACTTAGCGTAAGGAACTGATGAGTCGTAAGGGCTAAATCCATAAAATTCAGGCTTTGTAGGTGGATTCTGAGGAATTCCTAAAGATGCTAAAGTGACCTGTGTTACTTGGGGTTTTGTTGGTTGTGTCTATTGGATGGTGTGTTGGAAGGTTTCCCCTTTTTGGTGGCTGGTGTTTTTTTGTAATATCTTTGTGTTAGCAATTCGTTGGTTCTACCTTTCCTTTTTGGAAGTCTTTTCTTTTTTTTGATGTTGTTTCTTTCTCTTATCTTTTCTATCTTGTAAAGAGTTTCAGGGTCCCTTCAAAATGTGTTTTTACCCCAATCAAAAACATTGCAATTAGTACATTTAACTATTGTGGTATTTATTTGGATATACTCTTTCTCAATGCAACTAAATACAGAGTCAAATCCTAATAATGTATTGGTGCATTTGTATGAGATTGCATTAGATGAAAGAGATTTATCATTCTTGTGCTCAAGAAAAGGAATGTTTTATATTTTAAGTTGTACATTGATGGAAGATGTGGTCTTCAATGAAATTTTTAAGCTTCATGCATTTCATCATATTGTGACCCTTAATGTGATGGTATTCGCAACACTCATTGTCATTGTACCGAGTGAGATTTGATTGATTTTTTTCTTAAGGTTTGGTCACTGAGAATACCATCATTGTTCAACAAGGTAGTGGAAGATAGCATCAAGGGACTCTGCAAGAGGAGTGTATTGGCGATGGTGATAAGTGTTGGTGTTACTTTTGTTCTTATTTGTGTTGTGACATGGGATGATGAAATTGTTGTTGGGATTTTGATTTATTTGTTGTTGTTTCTATTATTTTTTGTGTTGGTGTTGATTGTTGTAATTTTTTTTATTGGATGGTGCTTGAATATTTTGAACATGTTTATAATATATCACATCACCATTGATGATATTTTTATTCTTAGCCCAAACTTTAGGTTTGTTGTTGGAGGATGAAGGGATCATCCTTGCTATAGTGTTTTATTTTTATTTTCTTGAGGAGACCTTGTTCAATGGATTTCCCTTTTTGGTGACAAAATTAAAATCTTCGAGGAAAGTCATTTGCATTTGAAATACATTAGTAGCATTAGATTTTGGATCAAAACAGTGATAAAATATTTCTCAAAAATAGCCCAAGGGAATTTTTTTATCAAGGTGTCTCCATCTACAAGAAATTAGCAAAGGTCTCTCCATTGTAATGTTTTTTATTGCACAATTCACTTAAATACACTTGATGTGCAATGTTGTATGAGTATTGTGCAATAAATGTTTCAGAAAGGTCTGCAGATGTAGAGATTGGTCCCCATAGTAGAATCATAAATCATTATAAGGGAAGAACGTCCCAAACATTGAGGGAAGAATCTCTTGATGTAATTTTCATTGTAGGAGACTTATTGACTCACCACATAGAATTTCTTAAATTGTTGGATTTGACAATTTTTCCCCTTGTATTTATCAAATTTTGGTAATTTAACGTTTGGGGGGAAATGTTGTAATGTGATTTATCAATCAAATGAATAAGGACATATATATTCAAAAGAGAATTCCTTCTTTTGTCCTCTATTTTTTATATTAAGGATGATATTACATTATTCATTGACTTGTTGCACAAGATCTGATGTGTTATGTGATGTGAGGGTATTATGTATATTTTGAGGTCCAAATGAAGATGTCATAATGCTAGAGGTAGGTAGCACAATATATTGATAATCATGAGATGCGTTGATAGTGGATGTCTTTAAGCTAAACGTAGGTGATGTGAAGAATGATGTCATGTTGTTTGATGTAGAAAAGGACATGGAAGAATTTTAACCCACATTGAGAACTGTATCATTTATGTTGTTAGACGTATTGGTAGTAGTATGATTGCTAGCATGTATGATGATAGTGGGTATGGCACTAAGAATCTCTTATGAAATTTGGAAAAAATTTAAAGATTGAAAAGGTTGTGAAGTGTTTGTAGTGGAAGGTCCAGTCATAGATGATGTTTTTTTTGCACTTCTTGGATAATGTATTGGTGGTGTTTTGGGTTTTGGTGATGTTATTGGTGAGTGTGGAGATATCAAAATGTTGCAGTAATATTAATTCATCCTTAATAATATTCATAAATATTGCTTGTTTGTTTAATCTAATAGCCTTTTCCTTATTTCTATTTTATAAGGGTCTTTAATGAAAGCGTCCAATTGAGGGGACATATTTTCTTAATCCACAAAATATTCCTCTTCTTGGTTATTCATAATGTACTCTACATGTATTCTCTCAAAGGGGTTCTCATTGTCATCATTAGTAGAATGTACATTCATTTGAGAAGACATCATTATTTTAAGTTGTGATCAAGTTTGGACCATACAATTGTGACCATAGGGGTGGAAAATGAAAATGGGTGAGGGGTTTTGATGGATTGATGTGAAGATGAGATATAATGGTGGTAAAGTTATATGAATTTTTGGTTTATTATATGGAAGATGATATATGAAGGTATGTTTAAATGGGTGACCAAGGGGACTTGGTGATATTGGGACTAGGAGAAAATAGTATTCATGTGATTTTGATCAAGATTGTATGTATATTTTGATGAGGTTTGATTAAAATTTGATGTTGGATATTTAGATTTGAAATTGGATGTTGATTTAAAATTGAATTTTGATTTTGATTAAGGTGTTTTATTTTAGATTTTGGATTTTGAAGGTCAAGATATCTTAGAAAGCATTAGATCCTTTGGTGTATTTAGGGGATTTGATTTGGGATGATATCTTCTCCTACTTGAGATAGGGCAAGTTCTCAAGCAAGATTAGATGGGGATTACTTGAAAATCACTACCTTAGAGAGACCCAATCCCTAAGGTAATTAATTCTAAATATTAAGGGCTAACTATATATACTAATTGAGATAGGCCAAGTTCTCAAGTAATATACTTAGCTAGAGACAACAATAAGGAAGAAGGATCTTAATTAAAACTTTGAAAATATTGACCTTAAGGATTGATTGATTGATTGATTTGCATGATTGAATGAGTTGGATAACTGATGATTGGATTTGATTTGGAATGATTGTATTGATTGGATTTGGAATGATGATAAGATGTTTGGGTGGATAAAAATGATTATGCTCTTAAGTCCAAAGTTTGAAAATGAAAATCTTACTTGAATTTTATTAAGGGAAGTGATTAGAGATATGATATGGTTGATGTGGATTAAAGGTATGATCGATATTGGTTAAAGGATATATGTGTATTAGGACTAAATGGATGACTTGGATAGTTGAAGTGAATAGATCAAATGCCTATGGGAAATGTCACTAGTTGAAGGTATCATGTGGTTAAAAAAGCCTAATGATAGTTAGGATGATTTATGTGTGTAAAGGGACAATTGGTTTTGACTCAGCATAAGTTCTAATTTCCAGGCACAACCTCCAAAGAGAACAAATGTTGAACTATAGGCACAAAAAATTATAGAAGTAACACTATTTTCTAACATGGAGGTACAATCCAAAGAGGTGTAGGCATCATTTTTTAGATGTAGACATCAAATAGCACATGTGTCAAAATATAGGCACAGACCCTGCTATACATTTTGTCCTAGTTTTTTATTAAATGTCTTAGTCCACTAAGGCATAAATACTAATTACCAAGCACAAGCACCAAAAAATGCAAGTGTTTAATAATAGGCAGAGACATTGATTGCTAATCTTGTGATTTTGGAAAAATTTTGATTTTTGAATGATGTGTGACTAGTCGTAAGATGTTTTTTTTGTGGCAAGAAAACACACCAGACATAAAAGTGAAAATCATCAAAAATGTTTTGATGAGAAGGGTCCAAATGGCCCTTATGTTTTTAAAAGGCTCCTCAAAGCCAATATTTGCATAGGTTAATTGAACAAACATTTCTATCTATCTAAGGTCAATTTGGAAATAATGCAACATGATGTAGGCCCACAACTTGATGTTTCTTGGTCCTCATACACATTTACCTCCTTATGGAAGAGGATACCTCATTTCTTCACTAGAGGAAGTGATATAATTCAACAGATCTCAAGGATCTTGGTGAGCTAGGGTACCCCTGGTCAAGTGATAACTACCCTATTCTGAAAAGACTATAAATAGTCTATACTAAGCTAAGAATTTATACCTCAACTCTAAGAAAACACATAGGGAAAGTATCTTTGAGGGATAACAAAATGTAATTGCACTACAACCATTGCACCAATGTTGTCAAAGGGTGGATTATAACCTTGGTGTTTAATCAAAGATTCAGGATGTTAGCATGTTACAAGCATCCAACAAGACACTTAACTATTTAACCAGTCCTACTAGAATTTAATATAAGCAAGGTACGCCTCCTTTAAAATTGGCACTATATGGTAAGAATAGATACCAGTTGGACTTGGCTTTCACCTTGCCCATATTTATATAGTGGACCAAATTGAGGAGCACCATTTGAGGTTTTTCTCTTGGGGTGAGTACCTATTTTCCCACCAACGCGTGCCTCTCTTAAGGAAACAAATTCTCTTACACCCAAGACATTGGAAGGAAAGGGTAGATGATACTTTAATTTTATCTTTTCATCAAATAAAATCTATTCTAATCTAAACACACATTGAGAATCTTGCAAGGAATGAACTTCTTTCATGATCATCCAAAAACTTCAGACTTGGTTTTTTAAACCCTCTAATTAATCTATGTGTAACTAAGCTAAAGCATACAAATAAATAAACAAATAAATGAATGAAACCCTACAAATCAAAGTTTTAGTAGTTTAGTTTTCTATCTTGGGTAGTCGTGAATAGTTGCACAAACTAGTTAGTGGTTAGGAAAAATATAAAAATATAGAAAAAAGTATAGTACAGGAGGAGACACCGATGTAAAGGAACAGGTGCTGATCAAAAGAGATGTCGATCAACATACACTTCAATCTAAAAAAATAGAAAAACACCTATGCTATATATATATATATATATATATATATATTTGTATTTGTAAGATCTAAAATGGTAAGATATAAAATGTATTACATTTAAAAAGGAATGGGGGTAAATAAGATGCTCCCCTTTTATCCTTGGATACACAAATGAAGGATCCAAATTGATTAACCCTAAAGGAAGGATCAACGCATAAATGAATCCATCATTTGGAAATGAGAGCAAAGAGGAAGATCTTAAATTCCCTTTTATAGGTAAGAATGTGTGATAGATCTAGAAAGATTAAGAACTTTAATTGAAATAAATAGGAGAAAAGTACTAACCTTGAAATGTTATAGATATGAAGAATGTTGTTTTCAGGGGTCTGCACTAAGTTTCTGGAAAATCTGAGATCGGATCTAGAAAAGAAACGCAAAGACGAACAAAACCTAGAAATCTTTTTCCATTCTGACACAGTTCTGATTTTGACCCTCAAGTCAATGTCACCATTGACCTAGAAATTTTGATTCTGACCTAGGGTAGAATCAACCTCAAAAGTATCCAACTAAAAATTTGTTTCTGGATCCCAAAATTTTTCCACAAGGGTATTTGAATCTGCACTCTGATCTGCTATTCTGAACCTATACCTACAAGAAAAATGGATTTGTTTGTTAGGGGGGAGGGGTTTTCCTTGGTCAAACCCCAATTTTGGAATTAACGTCAAAGTATAATTGAAATTGCATAAGTAAAACAAATTAACCTTTCTTGTAGAAGCCCTTGTGGCAGATTTGAATCCATGGATCCACAAGTATGAATGCACCAAATGGATGTAGAATGTAGACTTTAGGATGTCTCAAATCAATTTCTTGTAGATCTTCAACACCAATCTTGAATGGATCTTGGAATAGGAAGAAGCTTGGAAGAATGTGGATGGATAAATCTTCAACAAGAGGACTCCATGGAGCTTGAATCCTTTAATGGCCACCAATGGAACTTCTTGATGAATTGAGTTCTTGAATGCTTCAATGGCTACTTGGATTGATTTAAATATTTCTTCTTCACCTTTTTATTCACTCTTCAAGTCTTGATCTCTTTTGATTATGCTTGATGATGGCTATAGTTGCTTGTGGTTATCAAGTCTTAGAGAAAATGAGAGGAGAAGGCTTCCTTATATATGAAACTAGGGGACAATATTCTAGAGAGGCCTACATAGGAGAATTAAATTCCAATTAGACCTATACCCCTAGAAGAGAACCTATATTAAATATAATTTAAGATTTATTTCTCTGAAGACCAAAACAGCTGACCTGGAAGCGGGCACTAACTCTTTCCAAAGCCCAACATCTGAAAACCCTGGAAATCTAGAATCTGGACCTTAGGTCATAAAAATGTGGATTCTAACATAGGTCAAGGTCAAGGTTGACCTTGACCCCAAAAGGTCAACTTTGACCCTAAGGTCAAAGTCCCAATTTGCAGTTTGGAGTGTCAGAAATAGGCTGGAAAAAGTGGGAAATGGTGCATAAAAGGGGGAAAAAGCCAGATCCAAGTCAGAGACCCATTCAAGGCACTTTACATGACCCCAAAACACTTACTCAGAAGGATAAACTAGTCTACAATGGAAGTGCTTCCATTTTCTGACTATACATTTAGCCCCCAATTTAGCAAGAGTATGGACTCAATGCAAATTCTTGGTAAAGGAGATCATAAAGAATAGATAATATTATTGAAATAAAAAGGGACAAAGGAATCCTCAAGCCCCTAGGGACTTTAGTCTTTATCAACCCTAAGATCACGATAAGAGAGACATCATTGGTTAAGGAGAAAAAGAGAGAGGGTGTGATTACCTCACCCAATGAGAACTTATGTCCCATTGTGAACCACATAAGGAAACTGTGAAACTGGAAAGATGAAGTTGAACCACCTAGTGAATGTGGCTACTCACTAGTCAACCCATCAGGGAGATCAGTTCTTAAGGACACCTTCCAACCTTAAGGGATCAAAACATTGTAAATTGAAATTAGAGGGATCAAGAGATCCGTATAAATTTAAACTAAAGGGATCAAGAGATGTTGTAAAGTAAAAATCCATGCTTTGAGTATTAGTTTTTAATCCATAAAGGGAAAAAAATTTTAAAATATTTTGAATGTGTGTGTGTGTGCAAAAAGTGAGTAGAGCGTATGCCCCCATGTTAAAGTCATTGCAAACACTTTAACAGGAGCAATGGCTTTAATGGAAACATAAAGAACTCTACTAATTACGTTTCCACTATGGGATTCCCCCAAACGAAGACAAATCAAGGGAAATACCACATAAAAATACAAAGAACACAGAAGGGATCTACCTATTGTGGGGTTAGTATGATCATAGGATAATATGTATATATAGATATGATATTATCGCAAATGAATTGACATCATTCCCCAAAGAAAGTAGAGCTACAATCACAATAGAGGAAAGAAAACTCAAGAGTTATGAAGAAGAGTCTTTTTGGACCACAACATGGAGACCAAAAAGAATCAGTGCTACCATGTCACAGATCCAAGCAAACTACACAAGGAAAACATTTATGAACAATAGCACAAGTACAACATAACATGAAAACAACATATAGAAGAGTAAAGATACATATAAAGGAATTATACAACAGGTTTGATTCCTTTATCACCTTGCACCAACAAAGTAACAAGGGTCGTATAAAAGAGTCTAACAAACATTTAGCAATGACATTATGGGAGAAGCACAAAACAACATGCAAACACAAAAAGGGATACCATGAAGGATAAGCCAATCAGGTGCATCACCTACTCTCCCTATCTCAGTTTGTATCATTTAGGGAAGGTGGGAAAATTGTAAGAGGGACTATATCCAATATACTAGGAATAATAGCTAGTTCCAAACAAGGATCCTCTTGAGAATCGTGATGCTCGATACTAGGTGTAATTATCAATAGAGTTGAAATAATATAAAGTAAATCACTATCAAGATCAATGGTCTCATATTCATCACTAGGATCAATAGGATCATCAAGAGTATCTTCCTCATCAAGATTAATTAAAATAGGATCTAAGATGCAAATAGGATCATCATACTCATTCATATTAACATCATCATGAACATTAACTTCTTCCAACACATCAGGCATAGGTTCGTCAAAAGAAGGCAAAGAATTTTGAAAAATAGAAGCATGGGCCCTAGCATTAGCTCTACACTTCTTACGACATTCATTAGCATATTTGTTACACTTTGCTTTGTTTGACATATGTTGAGAACTAGGAGGAATAACAACTAGTTCCTTCACAGGTTCTATAGGAGGATTGGTAGGATTTGCAATAGGCTAAGAAGTGAGACTGGGAGGTTGAGTAATAGAGCTAGCTATAATGGATAAAGGAGGTATAGAAGGAGTGGGAAAAATACCATGGTTAAAATCTATCTGAGGCGTGCTTAACTCAACAATCTTGTGATGTTTATAGGCTTGAGATGAACTAAAAAGGTTATCAGGGTGAGGAGGACATGAATTAGGTAATGAAGGCCAAAATAAATCAAGAGTAGCACAATCTCTAGGCCTAGAAGGTTTATACAAACCATGATTAATCATTTTCACTTCTCCATTATGAATGAACTTAGTACACTTATGAATAGAAGAAGCAATAGCATGCATAGAAGTTATCCAAGGCAAACCAAATTTGACTTGAAATTGATCAGAAGTAGGAATGACAATGAAGGTAGTATCTACAACTTTACCACAAAGTTCAATAGGCAAGTTAATAGAACCAAGTGCAGGATAGAGAAAACCATTACAAG
>MU227808.1:35469-58916 GCA_018584345.1 Thuja plicata | reverse complement strand
TACAACTTTACCACAAAGTTCAATAGGCAAGTTAATAGAACCAAGTGCAGGATAGAGAAAACCATTACAAGTTTGGATCCATGCATCAGATGTATCATAACAATCACGTTGTAGGTTTTTCATAAAATGGTTTTCTTCGGTAATGACATTTATTAAAGATGTGGGATAAATAAGACAACCATGCGTAGGTATCTTAGCAATCCTAGCATATATATAAAGGGGACCATCAAGAGCCTTAATAGTCTCAGAATCATCAAAGGTAATTGAGAGTTCCCAAGGTCATTTATCCTTAATTTTTTTCTGAGGTTGAGGTGGAACTTGAAGTTGAAGTGGAGGTAAAGGATCTTGAATAGTAGGTTGAGGTGAAACAACTCACTCCATATGATTAACAATGTGATTAAGATCATCCATCCTTGAATCGTAAACAATATTCAGAGAAGATGGTTGAGCAATGGTATTAGTATCATGTGTAGGTAAAGGATTCGTATAGTTTTGAAGGTTTTGATTAGGAGGAGAGATATATTTTTTCCCATTACCATAAAAATTATCAATAGATAAAGCATTAGAATTGATTAATTCTTGAACTTTATGTTTTAGATAATAAGTATCATGGCCATTCTGGCGATGGTATTGGAAAAAAGCTTTAGAATCAAAGGATTTTGATGCTATTGTGGTGGGGAGAAGAGGTTGAATAGGAGGCAAGGTAATCATATTAGCACTTAACAACCTACTCATAATAGAATGTAAATATTCAAAGAGATTAGTAAACATACGATTCATACGGAAAGCAGTGGATGCAGAAGTGGCATTGTTGGATGCAACAACAACTTGATTAGCAACCGCATTCATCTGTTTATTAATCTTGACATAGTTTTTAGGTTTTTGAAACTTATTAGGATTAGGAGAAATGTCACTCTTATCAACTGGAATAGGAGCCATTGGATTTTTGCTCTCAAATTGACTCACTTGTAATTGACAATGATGAAGTATTGCATAAAGTTGTTTAAAAGAGGTAAATTCAGTAAGCAGAATCTTATCTCTAATATCCTTTTGTAAATTTGAAATAAACATATGTTGGATATCAATATCAGGAACAAGATAAGAAATCTAAGCATACAAATGCTTAAATCTACCAATAAAATCAGTCAATGTTTCCTTAATGTTTTGTTTACAATGCATTAAATCAGTTAAGAACACTTGCGGACCAAGGTTATTTTCAAATTGTTGGATAAAGGTATTAGGAAGTTTAGGAAAAGAATCAATAGAATAAGGAGGGAAAGAACAATACCATTACAAGGCCTTATCATGAAAAGTCCTAGCAAACAACTTAGCTAAAATCCTATGGTCATGAGCATAATAACTACAAAGGATTTGAAATGTTTTAACATGAGTAATAGGATCTCCTTTACCATTGTAATTCTCAAGATGAGGCATATTAGATTGCTGATGGACAGCAGTACAAATAATGTCTAAGGATAAAGGACTACCCATGTCACATGTAGGAATGCTAAGCTTGGATTGGGTTAAAGATGCAAGTTGTTGTTGTAAAATGACACAGTTTGAGCCAAACTAATAATTGTGGAATCATTAGAAGAAATAGGTGGCATAGAAATATTAGGAACACTAGGAAAAGTGTAGGAAGCGGCAGGAATGGAAGACACAACCAGTGGAACACTTGGAACCAGGTTTGGAAGGGGATTGGAATAAGCAAAAGGCACACTATAATCTGAAGGTTGTGAGGTAGGTAGAGATACTGATGGAACACTCATAGGAATAGATGAATTTGGGAGAGTATTAGTCATCAAAGGAGGGGTATAAGTAGGAATGCTAGGTAAAGGAACAAAAGAAGGTCCCTCACTAGTGACAAGAGGATTGAATCCTAGATCTTGAGCCTCTTGAGCTAAAGGTTTAAAATTCAAATGCACAATATGAGTGATACCACGCAAGAGATTAATACCTTGATCACTATCAAAAAGGACTTTATTGAGAGCCTCTATAGCTTGGATGGAATCTTGATTACGATATTCTTGAATAAGCCAATTTAGCATTTTATCAAGTTTTGTTGAAAGTTTTTGTACTTGTTCAGGAGGAAATCTTAAAGGATCATCGTCATCATGAGATGAGTGAGAAGAGTTATGCTCCATAGAAGGATTGGAATCATGAGTGATCAAATTGTCATCTGGGATCCTAAGGAAAGGAGAGCAAAACTCGAGATCAAAGGAACCCATAAGTCTATGGCTTCTTCTAAACGGGATACTATAAGTAGGACTAGAATTGGTAAAGCTCATACACCAATGCAATGAAAATGGAATAATTTAGGAAACACAAGATTTTGATTTTTACTTTTTGAAATGTAAATGAAAGAACATAAGAGAAAGATAATTCTAATATGCATGCAAGATCTAACATAAAAGATGTAAATCTAACACCAAAAAGAAAGAGTTGTCTATCGCGGGTTTACCAAAATGTAAGATCTAAAATTGGTTTAGATATGAAATGTATTACATTTAAAAAGGAATGGGGGTAAATAAGATGCTCCCCTTTTATCCTTGGATAAACAAATGAAGGATCCAAATTGATTAACCCTAAAGGAAGGATCAATGCATAAATAAATCCATCATTTGGAAATGAGAGAAAAGAGGAAGATCTAAAATTCCCTTTTATAGGAAAGAATGTATGATAGATCTTGAAAGATTAAGAACTTTAATTGAAATAAATAGGAGAAAATTAGTAACCTTGAAATGTTACAGATCTGAAGAATGTTTTTTTTAGGGGTCTGCACTAAGTTTCTAGAAAATTTGAGACTGGAGCTGGAACAGAAACGCAGAGACGAACAAAACCTAGAAATATTTTTCCATTCTAACACAGTTCCAATTTTGACCCTCAAATCAATGTCACCATTGACCCAAAATTTCTAATTCTGACCTAGGGAAGAATCAACCTCAAAAGTCTCTTACTGAAAATCTATTTCTGGATCCTGAAAGTTTTTCGAAAAGGGTATCCGAATTTGCACTCCGATCTACTATTCTAAACCTATACCTACAAGAAAAATGGATTTTTTTTTTGGGGGAGGGGTTTTCCTTGGTAAAACCCTAGTTTTGAAATTAACCTCAGAGTATAATTGAAATTACATAAGTAAAACAAAGTAAGTGAAAAAATTCACCTTACTTTTAGAAGCCCTTGTGGCAGATTTGAATCTGTGGATCCACAAGTATTCATGCACCAAATGGATGTAGAATGTAGAATGTAGGATGTCTCAAATCAATTTCTTGTAGATATTCAACACCAATCTTGAATGGATCTTGGAATAGGAACATGCTTGGAAGAGTAAGGATGGATAAATCTTCAACAAGAGGGTTCCATGGAGCTTGAATCCTTCAATAACCACAAATGAATATTCTTGATGAATTGAGTGCTTGAGGAGTGATTGAATGATTCAATGAATACTTGTATTTCTTCAAATATTTCTTATTCACCTTTGGATTTCACTCTTCAAGTCTTGAGCTCTTGTGATTATGCTTGATGATGGCTATGGTTGTTTATGGTTATCAAGTCTTAGAGAAAATGAGAGAAAGATTCCTTATATATGAAACTAGGGCACAATATTATAGAGAGGCTTACATAAGAGAATTAAATTCCAATTAGACCTATACCCCTAGAAGAGGACCTATATTAAATATGATTTAAGATTTGTTACTCCAAAGATTGAAACAGCCGACCCGAAAGTGGGAATTAACTCTTTCCAAAGCCCGACATCTGGAAACCCTGGAAATTTGGAATCTGGACCTTAGGTCAAAAAAAGGTCAATTCTAACCTAGGTCAATGTCAAGGTCAACCTTGACTCAAAAAGGTCAACTTTGACCCTGAGGTCAAAGTCCCAGTTTGTAGTTTGGAGTGTGAGAAATAGGCTAGAAAAAGTGGGAAATGGGGCAGAACAGGGGGAAAAAGCCAGATCCAAGTCATCGACCCATTCAAGGCACTTGACATGACCCCAAACTACTTAATAAAAAGGCTAAACTAGTCTACAATGGAAGTGCTTCCATTTTTTGACTATACAGTATTTTATCCTAGATATTTTTTAAAATATATATGTTTTGATTATTTAAAAGAATAGAAATGCAAAAACTAAAGTTTAAGAACAAACCTTATTTTTACCTAATGAGGTGTTGATTCAAGATCATAGAAATTGATAAGTACAAGAGATAATATTGTTGAAGATGTTGATATGTACCTATAATAGACTGTTAGAAAATATGTAAAAGGTTATGTAACACCCTGCCGGGGAACCCAAGAGAGATTAACCTAGAACATGATACTAAGTTTGATGAATAAATTCTTTTTTCTAAATTTTACAAAATAAGACATACATTAATATAGAAGCAATTACCATTTACTCACATAAATATATACAAACATATATTACAAAACTCAAGGGTTCTATGACGTAGAATTATGTAAAAGTAAAACTCAACTAAATAACCATAACAAAATATTCCATATAAATAGATGTAACAAATATAACTTAAAAAGAATAATTTCAATCCTCATGGATAACCATAAAACCTACATAAACTCACATCCACTGCATATGTCACAGTGTATGCAGTAATCACTCTAACAATATAATATAATTTCCAGATTAGGTATCACATGCAATACGCTAATACATGATTACAATATAATAAATAATAAGTAAATAAACACCAATGAAGAATCATAAAGAGCTCAACTATAGAAGTATCATCAAGAATTGGAACAAGGACGTCCAATCTCAAATGGTAAAGGATCACTACCACCCATCCATGTGGAACTATAAAATTCCACCCCACCGTACTGAGGAAATAACAACATAGCCCACTCAGATATCCAAAACCAAAGAAGGAAGCGATCACTAAGAAAGGGGATCCTAGTAGCTCTCTAACTCTAGGTCTACTACACATAATGAAAGGTAAGACTCACTAATCCAGAGGCAACCAAAAATGTCAGAAATCTAGGCTGTGTATAGAAAGGTTTCATCATGTAAGTCTAACCCTTAAGTTTCGTCCTAGTAGTCTCACTGGACCCTGACAATCAATTGACCATACATGGTATCAATGACCTCTCAAACAAACAAAGTCATTAACTATGCTAGACACACACCTCTCAAGGCAACAAGCATCATCTCATCCTCCATCTTAGCCTATAATAGCACTCAAGCATGGGTGAGGAAACACATCGTATTAATTCATTTTAAGACCTCTCAATTATACATTATGTTTTCACTTATTAAGATTACTTACAATAAGCAATCCTGGCAGCCACTTGCGGGCCCTGACACTTATTGCAAACCACCCCCTACTACACAACTAGGTAACCTACCCTAGGCTCATAGATCCTACATAGATCTAGCATAGGTTCCAATAAAGATATACCCAATCCAGCTCCCCACACAATAACATGAACAATTATATAGGTATACACTCTCAAATAGTACATAAACAATATGGCTCATATGGATAGTTTAGGGTAATAATTCAATGCACACACATCACATCATAAAACATAAATAAAATTCACTCCCAACCTCTGTATCCTTCCTAAGGCCTTTCTAATTCCCAAACTGATATCGCAAAGTAAACAATTTACGTAAGAAGAAAACACTATTATATCATGAAGAATAAACAAATACCTTTGTATATCTAATCCAACCATGATGTAAACAACTACTACAGTTCCATAATTGCTAATAATAACCATTTAGAAAAACACATATTATTCTATCAATTAACCTTAACTAAGGATTGATAAACACCAATAAATCTCTTTATAAAAGCACTTACATATTCATGTATTAATTTAAAAGTTATTAATAATAATAACCAATAAATTAAACTATATCAAGTTTATTTATTGATTTAATAAATTTTCTAACATTTAAATTAAACTATATTAAAGAAATTTATTAATAAATCTAATAAACTTAATTAATTAACGATTAAAAATAATTTAAATCAAATTTAAATAAACTAATTTAAAATCAATTTAAATAAACTAATTTAATTAACAATAAATAAAAACATTTAAAAAAACAAATTAAATTTTAAATAATAAAAAAAACATATTCATTGGGGAGGGGAAGCGGACCCCACACGCCCCCTCCTGTCCGCCTTTATCACTCGTCCTAGCCCCAACTGCCTACACCAATCCATGACTGTCATGGCAGCTCGGATGCCAAGGCAGCCGTGTTGCCTCATGGCAGTGCGGTTGCTGCGGTGGCCAGTCTGCCACAGGGGTAGGTGGGGTTGGGACCCACCTCCCCACCACTTTTTATTAAAAAAAAGTTTAAAAAAAATTTATAATACTTTTCTTTTGTTTATTTTTGAAAAAAACGTGCAAGCATAAAAAAATATTGTTTTTTCCCTTTTCTTCTTCTCATTTTATTTTGTCTTTTCCTGGTGTTAGTTTTTTTACTGGTGAATTTTTTTCTCTGTATTTTTTTGAAAACAACAAGCTAAAGTTTTTTTGATTTAATTTTTTTTTCAATAGAAGGTTTTCTAAAAGCAATTTTTTTTTGAACAATATAGTCCTACTATAGTCCAGATTGATTTTTCTAAAATAGAGTCCTTCCATAGGGTATTTTTCAATGAAATTTTGACAGCATAACCCTACGATGTTGAATATTTGATTTTCCCTAAAAACATAGATCTAATGGTTTTCTAAAAACCCAAATATAAAAAATACCACTAAATCCTAATATATGGAAATAAAATTTACCAAGCACAAAGAAGCCAATTTTTTTTTAACAAAATGGAAATTAACAAGGGTTTCAAACCCTACCTTAAATTCAACCATAGATCTGATCACGAAGCCTTTTAAAGAAGAAGAATCCCAAAGTCCTCCAAGTTTGAATCCAACAGCAGACCCGGAACCACGAAGGCTTGAGAACAATGATCCCCAAAATTCTTCAAAGCTTCCCACAACAATAATGTCACAAAATGCTCAAAACACAAAAATACCCAAATCACAAAACTCCTCCCAAAAATATCTTCAACCTTCTCCAAAACCTGTTATCTCAAATGAAAAGAATGTCCCCCCCCCCTAAAGAGATTCCACTTTCCCCCTTTCAAGCAATCACAGACATAAACACTCCACTCAACTCAGTTAACTCAACTTCTAAAATTGAAAGAAAATCCTAATTAATAATTAAAACTATCTTTTATTTGTGCAACTCACACTTTGACTTTTAAAAGCAATTTGCGTTTGAATTCAAATTCTAATTTCAATAATTACAATGGACAAGTAATTAACTAAATATTATATTAAATAGAATAAATATTTAAAGCACAAGTTTATCCATGCAATTAAATATTTAATTATTTAATAAAGCATAAAAGCTTAAATAACTCCAATTTCAAATTAAATATTTAATTAATTCTCTCAATTAAACATAGGTATTTAATTAATACCATATATTTAATATTTAATTCCAACAATAATCAATTCAATAAGTAACATAGTAAATCACACAGATAGAAATACACAATTGAGACTAACCCAAATAAAATTCAAACATACACAATGATGGGATCCACGAGTTTACGTCAACTAGACGAATTCAGATAGGGTAGTCAAACTGATTCTCGTCCAATCTTAGGAAAAATAGGCTTAGGGCAGGGTTCCAAGTCTGACTGTTAACTCCCCTCTTTACCATAGAGACGAATGTATGGGCATGCTCACTCCTGCCAATTCAGGGAAGACGATGTCTTGTACCTGCAAATGTGACATCACAAGAACAAGCATTTACATCCAATATAAATATAGCAAACAATGACAGGGATTGGTCAAACGTGTGGAACTCGCAATGTAGGTAACTACGTCTCCGTCCTCTACCACATCAAACACACCAACAAATACATCAACACACATGCTAACCATACACATGCAAGTATGGGGTAAGTAACATCATAGTACTAAAATCAACATAAAATATCACATCATGATAATATAATCATATGTATATGCAACACATGATAAACATATAAAAGCCATGATCAAAAATCACCATCCACTGAAATAATAAATTCTCACATGAAATGTAGGCTAAAAGAATTTGACAATCAATTGAAATAATAGCCTAAAAGAGTTTGGCATTAGAAACTGAAAGTAAACTATGGGTGGGTATCACAAGTTAGCTCTAAAATTGTAAAACCTAAATTTTTTTGAGTTTTATTACAATAATCAGACAAAATTTTGTGTTAGCATAGCAACGCCTACAACAAGAATGTGAGATATAAAACAGATAAAGTGCAAGAAATAGGAAATTTTGCTGCAAATTTAAAAATCTAGTAAGTTGTGCAAAGACGTCAATTTGGGGCAGAGATGCCAAAAAGCAGAGATGTCAATGCATACTAGAGACACCAATTTTTCAGTTTGCAACCTGCAACTTATAGAACACTCAATAAATTTGATTAGATTTAAAGGGATGTTCGTGTCACTAGGAATGCAAAAATGTGTGTAAGGAAATATGCTATTAGAGAATGCAAATAATAGAAAATAAAGAGAACACGAACATATTTTACCTCACACTCTGATTGAGCCAAAATGGAGGCACTCATCTCCATTTGATTTTCTCCTTTTCTTATTGTCATTGTATGCTCCCTTCACAATGCAATGAAAAATGATTTAGGTAGTTAAATCAAGGTTAAATAATATGGAAGATGGATTCTAAATAGAGATTCTAGGGTGGAGATGAATGCAAAGATGAAATGCAGAGTAGTGTATGGATATCAAATGACTCCTAAGTGCAAAGGATTCCTAAATGCAAGAGTGATGGAAATATGGTAGTAATGGATTCTTGGATGTAAAATATAAAAATAAGACTACAATGGAAAATGCAATCTAATGGAAAGCTAGCATGATAACAATAGCTTGAGAGTGGATGGATTTGAATTGGGAGATGGCTCCAATTTATAGGCCGTCACGCGTGAAGTATGAGAAGTAAGGCTTCTAGCTGGAAGTGGCTTACCAGTACAGTGCTATCGTGAGCTGCAGCCAGTACCAGTCAGGTACTGTAAGCAAACGGGAATCTGAACGTGATCTTGATCCTGACTATACACAGTCTTACCTTCATCCCTCTACATTACTTCTCCAATTAAATGGATGGTTGATATTTAATGGTAATGGAATACTAATATTTCATCAAGAAGAAGAGGTTTATGCCAAGACAAAAGGGGGTTGTCCATGCAAGAGTTGAGGTGTTTCTCACACATGTGTGAGAAACCTTCGGAAGAAGAATAATAAATGCTAAGTGGGGGGACTAGTAGATGAGTAGGGTGGCTACGCATGTGTGAGAAAGGTGACTATATGTGGAGGAAAAAGAAATATTAGTGTGGCTCAAGGTGGGTATTTATATCGTATTGGCTACACGTGTTAGCAAGGTGGTCATTTTGTTGGAAATAATGGGAAGCATCTACTGAGAGGGGAGGGGTGAATCAATACCTCTAAATTTTTTTAGTTAATTAACCTTTAACCTTATGTAATCAAATATTTTCTTTACCGATCATATCTACTGTTCTTTCTTTATGCATGTGATATCAATTCATAATCTTAATTGTATGTAGACATTCATAGAAACATTCATGAAAGCAATGACACATAACACAAGATATGCTAACGCAGAAAACCCATGTAGGAAGGTAAAAACTACGCTGGGGATGACACCCACAAAAAATTCACTATCTACATATTGGAAGGGGCCGATTAAGGATTACAATTTTGATCACTTCTGATGATCTACCCTATTAGGAGTATTATGTGGAGACTGGTTAAGGTCTACTCTATTAAGAGCTTTAGCAACGTTGTTTAGTGTGCACTCGGTTAAGAGATTTACAATAGGATTGTTAAATCCACCTTTCTTGAAAGGATTTCTTCTATTTTCTACACTTGTTAGAATGTAGACAAAAATACTCATTGACCTGAGTGTATGTAATCTACAATTGTTGATTATAGATCTATATAATATTACATGTACAATGTATCACCTAATGTGATTGATTAATACCTCTATTTCTCGGTAGCCTTGATTCTTGGTTCTTGATAACCAAATTCATCTTTTGTTGTTCCACTTCTTGAAACTCTCAATCTGATCCATAGATGTCCTTCTTGGCTACAATCATGATCCTCTCATCCTCTTCAAATGAATGATTACACATCTATTTATACAATAGATTTGACCTTTTTAGTTTCACATATTACAAACTTAACTCTATGATCAAAGGTTTACAACTTGACCTTGATCTCCTAGTTTGCATGTTTTTCATCAGTTAGAATGATTAAAACAATTACAATTATCTTTCTTGTCCCTCCATAAATGGTTTTAAATCAAATCTAAACTCTAAATATAAAAAATAACTATTTTATCTGACGTAGAAGTCAGATCCACATTTCTCAGGATATAACAGACTTTCAGTATCTGATGCTCGGGTTGATCTGAAATTCTATCAGTCGGGTTCCCTTTCTCTATCGGGTTCCTCTCTTGTCTACTCTTTCATTTTACTCTATAATCTTCTCTTTCAGTTTGCACTGTGTTGTCGAGTTCCTCTGTCGGTTTACTCCTGTCAGGTTCCACTGTTAACTTTTTTGGTTTGCACTTGTAAGTTGTGTCTTCAATTTCTACTGTAGACTATTTTGTCGGGTGGTGCTAAAACCTATCTTTCAGTGTAGTCATTACCGATGGTTTTCCTAATGACAAAATATATGTCATCAATCTCCCCCTTGGACATTAGTATCAAAAATTGATATGTGCAAAATACTAAAATTGTTTATAGTATGTACACCATGTATATTACTTAGTCATTTCATGACTCCCCCTATGCATATGTTGGTATAGTATAGTATATGTGTATTTACACTTGTCTTTATACTATTTATTCCTTTTCACCTTGTCTTTTCCCTTTGTGCTATATGTACTATAAATATTATTCTCCCCTATTGCACATATCATTTTCCCTCTTTTTTTGATAGTAAGGGCAAAGGTGTATACATGTAATTTATTAAAAATAGGAGAGTGAGAGGTCTTCATTTCCTTCATCATCTTCTTCCATTTATCCTTTAGATGCTCAAGAGCCATATGCTCTAGTGTAATCCTAGCATCCATTTCATTGATGTTGTCTTCTATAGACATCTCAAGGGTGGCAATTAGTTACCTTGTTGAATTTATGTGTTGTTGCAGAAGTGTGAGGTTTGGTAAAAGTTGAGCGTAGATCGATAACCTATTCTCTGAATTGTGATTTTTCTTCCCAAATTTCTTGTCTTAACCTTTTGATCTCTATTATATTTTCATAATGTAATTTAATTGCAGTTTCATCTTTGGTTAGACCTTGTGCACTAGTATTTAGATCTAAATCTAACTTTTCTATCTTTTTACTATTGTCCTAAGTGAATTTATCCAAAGTACACAATTTTTTTATTAAGGAAATAGCTTCAGTAATGATTGGATCCAATTCATTGGCTAGTTTTGAAAGCATTACCTTTTTCTCTGCCACTTCTCGGCTGATCTTTTTTGTTAGTTTGTATTGGAACTTTTGTTCTGCTCATTCCTCAATCGCCTTTTCTGCATCCACATTTTGTGTTGTGATGGTGTCAGTGAGAATGGAAATTTGATCTAGGATAGGTGCATTGTGATCAACATAAATGTCAGGAACTATCTGGTTTAAGATATCCCTTGTGGTTTCCAGGATTAAGGAGTCTCGGTGCTCTTTCTTAATCTTTTCTTGCAAAGCTTTCCTTTGACAAATTTCTCCATATTCTTGGAGTGATTCAAAATCTAAAGTATTTGGATCACACTTTCGTATTTAATGATCTCATCAAGTGTGACCTCCAACTTATCTTCTTTTTTTTCTTCTTTTTCTTTTGAGATGCACCTATATGCAGAAGCATAGCCAACTTCTCTTCTTGGTCTGATGTGCTAGATGAGGTTATCGAAGGAGTAGTGCCTTTTTTTTGCTGTGTTTCAGTCTCTACCTTCTTGTTGTGAGTGGACGTCTCCACATCAACCTTTACATTACCCGCAACATCTTCTTCGGTGTTCTTAGGAGTGGCATCTTTAGGTTTTTCTCCTTCACTAGTATCTTTCTGCACTTCATCTGTATTTTTCATTTGTGCATCTTTTTTTCTTTTTGATCTCCATATTTTTGTGTAATATCTTCACCTATTACATTTTGATCCCCTACGATGACATTCTGGTCATCGGTTGTGTCTTTCTTTTCTCCTTCCCCTGCATCCTCAGGTATGCTTGCATTGGGCTCAGGGGTCTTCTCCTTCTGTGATATTATACTTATTTTCTGAATCAATAATGGCATCTGGCCTGTTATGTTAACTTGTGTAGCATCAAAATATGTATCTTGATTCTTGGGCTGATTAGATGTAATAGTAATATCTTCATCTCCCTTTACCTTATCTGCAAAATCTTTGGTAATATCAATGATAGTGTTATCCAACCAAGTCTCATTAGCAATATCCATATCCTTGTTGGCTTCTTTTTCCAATTTTACTGTTGTGACATCCTTTGTGTCATTTATAAGGATATGCTTCGGGATATGTTTATCCAGAGAGTCATTATTGTGTGGCTCATTTGTGAGAGGTAATCCTCTCTCAAGGCTTTCTTCCTCAGTAGGTATATTGAGTATTTTACTCTAAATTTTTTTACTTTCCTTCTCTAGCTCTATTATCCATCCCTCTAGAACCTTTTAAGCTCTCAACTTGGGTGAGAACTCATGTACATGTTTCTCCATCATCTCCTTGATTTCTTCCCTTTTGGATTCGGGAGGCATAAGAGAAACTAGGACTCTTTCCCTTATCTCCTTCTCATTCTTTAATGTATAAGTCCATCTGGTAGATAATATTTCATGTAGTTCTTTTGTTATTTTGTCATCAAATTGTATGGGTACATATTTGAAGTTGATCATTGTTTTGATGAGTGCCTCCTCAATCTTGTTCTGATCTTAGGGCTCTAGTGTTAGCCATTTTCTAACTTTGGTGTCAGTTAAGCCACCTCTTTTTGCAATTGACTCACATATCTCATTAATAGTTTTAGGAATCTTACTCTTTTCTATTTGGATAGATTCATCCTGCTGAGTATCTTCAATATCTTCCTTGGTTAGGATTAATTTCCTTCTCCTCTTTGGTGTTGTGGTCTTTTTGGTTTGAGGTTTTCTTTTGTAGGTCCTTACTTGACCTTTCTTAATAGATGGTGAGTCTGCCTTTACTATTTGGCTCCTTTTCCTCTGAGGAGCTATTTTCATTGCCTTCTTTGAGGGAAGGGGTGCATCAGACTCTCTTGAATTTATGTCACTTACCTTGTCTCCTTCACCGATGGGTGACTGAACCTTGGTTTCCTCTATCTTTTCAATTTCTTCCTCATTGACCGATAGCTTCTTTTTCAAGGTCTTTACCATTTTGTCTTTCTTCCTATCAATTTTCTTCACAACTAAGCCTAATTTGATTCTATCCTTGGCTTCTTCAAAGGTTCCAAACCTTGAAACCTTGGTTGTGATTTATCCAATGGTTCATTCAAAAATGCTTTAATAGCATTTGTAACTTGATCTATGTTAACTTCATAGTCAAGTGGAGCTAACCAAGCTGTCCTCACTACAAATGGTTTGATTAGGGTGGTATCAGTGTCCACCAAGAAAAAAATTTCAAGTCTTGTATTTGTCTACCAGTTGTTCTGGTATCCTCATTCTCTTTTGCATTCTATCTTTGAATCCATAGAAATACTCATCCATTACTTATTCAAAATTGTCTCTTCTAAAAGTGACTTGATGAATTCACTTATTTGAATTGTCACTAGTCGAGTAGTGTCCCATTTCACATTACCAATAGATGGGAAGGTTTCTTGGAAGTAGAAAAAATATACATATTATCAGAGATCCAAATTTACATGATTTGGTCTTTGCAGACCTGATTGTCCTCATTTTCTCATCTAATTGTCTGAGTAGTAGTTTTGATAGTTCCAACTGCAATCCCTTCTTGACAATTCTATGTGTTGTATCCACTGCTCCAGATGCAATACTGTTCATCCTTCTAGCCTGAAATAATTTGTATCCTAAGACACATGCTCCAAATTTTAGTTCATCATCAGTGATGGTGGATACCTTTAGTCCTTTTCCATTCCATGTAGCTCCTATTTTCTTCTCAATGTCAACTCAAGGAGGGTGTTTAAGTGCCTTTGGTTTCTCAGTTATAGATAACCGGTCACAACATATATAACATCCCTGGTTATTGATTTAGGCTCATCTAGCCACATTTGTCAGTCATGCATTCTTCTTAGCACTAACTGAATCCATTCAGTTTTGAAATACTTTGGGAACCATAGGTAATTTGTGAGCCCTTTTACCTCAATGTGCTTGTACTCATCTTTTATGGTTCCATCATCATTGCAAAGCTTCTTGTAAGCCTTCTCTACTTCAAGATATCCATTTTCTGTTATCTTGCAGTAAATGTAGGATCTAACATCCTTGATCAACAAAACCCTAGGTAGAATTCTAGAAAATGCCCTAGATTCATTGGGTTGCGAGGAAACCTCTAGAATGATTTTATACTTAGGTTCCTCACATGTACAATTATTTATTAGATTAACCTTACTCTCCTTAGCATTCTTGATTTTAGAGGTTCTTGATGTAGTTTCCATCATTTATGAAATTAGGGCTTTTTCCCATAAATGAAAGTAGAGTTCTTGGTTATCTTTGTTACTTACTTCAACCTCTATAGCTATTAGGAATCTATTTGGAGTGTAGAGAGTTGAGTTGTAGGCGCGCTGCAATCAGGTTGCTTCATGCTCAGGTTTTGCTCTGTCTCTTCACTCTAGTCGCTTGGTAAATAATGAAACCCTTCCGTCATCTATTTATATACTTTGCCCTAAGTCGAGTCATTAATTCTCAACCACTTCTCAGTGTGTGAAGATGGAGTCATTCGGTGATAAAAAAATAACATTCTCAGTGAGAGTGTGATACTTTAGGGCAACTGTCAACTTATTACATCAACCGACAGATTTTGGTATTTGGCAAAGACAACATGTCAACTTTTCATGATTACCGATGGATCTCAGTTTGTACTTGGAAACTTAACTTTATACATTAACTGACGATTCTTGGTAAGTATTGAAAATTTAGCTTTATGTGTACACCAATGCATTTTGGTATGTAATGACTGATGGGATTATTTTCACAGAATTGTAACAAGTAATACCATAGTGCATCTTTAATCATACTAGTTTGGCATTTCATTAATGTATAATGGAACTGATGCAAAATATAGCTTGGTATAAATAAATTCCATACTTACTTGTTCTTCTTAGGTGGGGGTGGTGATGTCACCAGATCCATTGGATAAGGTGTCACCAATTGCATTTCTCGGTCCAGCTTCATCAGTGTTTGTAGCTTTCCTCCACATTTTGTTTCTCATCTTCCTGATGTCTTCAATGGTGTTTCCATTAGCAAAGGTGCTAGTTTCTGTCACTCGGTCTCTGCAATCTTTTCTCAGATGACCAAATTTATGATAGTGTAGAAATCTCATTCGAGGGTTATTCCATCTCCTAGAATTTCTTGTCCATTGTCTCATACAGTTTGTAGCTATGTGACCAAATCTTCCACATGTTGTATAGTTTTCCCATGTGTTGTAATCTCAAACATATGAGTTAGCGACTCTTTTCAGTTGATAATCATTTTCTTGATCTTTAGGCTTCCATGCTTTCTTTTTCTTCTTCCTGCATTCAACAGATGTGTGCCCATGCATTTTGCAAGCAAGATAGTATTTGTCCATGTAGGTTTCCTTCTTTGATTGTTTCACCTCAGATTTACATTCATATGCTTTATGTCCTTTCTTGTTACATTTATAACAAACTCCTATGAATGAAGATGTGTATTTAGGAATACCTTTCATTTTTCTCCTGCATACATTTGATGTGTGGCCTAGCCTTCCATAGTGGTTGCATGTCAACTTTCTTTGTCTTGGATTTGCATAGACATTCTTTCGATCAGCTTGGTTTGGTGATTCTTCATTTTTGGTATAACCTAGTCTAGTATTATTGTTGACTCTTCTTTGTCCTTCCAGAAAATCATCCATCCTTTTGGTTCTTTCTTCAGCTCTCTTGATCATGTCATTATGTTTTTGCTGAATTCTCACTTCATGTTTCAACTTTTCATTTTCTTCTCTTGGCTCACCGATAGCTTCTATGCTTTCAATGAATTTTGTATTCATTTTTTTTCCCTCCTGACTCATAAGAATAATCTGTTTTGTGATCTCATGATGATGTTTTGTAAGTCTTTGTATTTTTGACAATTTCTCTTGTAGCTTTTCAGTAATCTTCCTTCTATCATCAATAGCTAGTATTCTTTCTATTATAAGTAGTGGTTTTTGTTGCCCCAAAAGATCAACTTGTCAATGCCTGATACAACCACTAGAATTATAGAATCCACAAGAGGTGGATAAACCTTGTCATGAATCCTGAGGGGAGCACTGACCATTTTTCTAACAATCTCCCCATCAGCGTTACTCAAGGGGATTTCAACCTGTGACCAAGCTATGATACCACTTTTTATAAGTAGTGGTTGTTTTTGCACCAAAATATTGACCTATCAATGCCCGATAAAACCACTAGAATTATAGAATCCACAGGAGGTGGTTAAACATTGTTACAAATTTTGAGGGGAGCGCTAACCATTTTGCCAACACTTTCTTTCTCAGCTTGTCTAGCATTGTTCATGCCATCAATCATTCTTACCATCTGTGTCTCTTGACCAATTTGTAGAGATTTCACTTGTCCATCTAGATGTTGATTGATTTTATTCAGGCTTGTGATGCTTTCTTCAGATGTGTCTGATGCTTTTCTAGTTGTAGATCCTGAAGACTCAAATAGATCTAGTATATCTTCTTCATGGTAGTCTGTTTCATTACAGTAAGATGACATGATCTTTCTTTCATCCAGCAACTGTCTCATCTTGATTCTAGCTTCTTTATATTTTTCAAAGAAGATTTGTATCTCTAACTTCTGATTCTCAATACTCTTGTCAAGCCTGTACTTCTCCATTGTATGATCTTTTCTATTAAGTCTTTAAACTTTCCAAATAAGAGATCTAGTTCTGATACCAATTGTTGGAAATAATGGGAAGTATGTACTGAGTGGGGAGGGGTGAATCAGTACTTCTAAAAAATTTTAGTTAATTAACCTTCAACCTTATGTAATCAAATCTTTGCTTTACTGATCATATCTATTGTTCTTTCTTTATGCATGTGATATCAATTCATAATCTTAATTGTATGTAGACATTCATAGAAACATTCATGAAAGCAATGACACATAACACAAGATATGGTAACATAGAAAACCCCTATTAGAAGGTAAAAATTGCAGTGGGGATGGCACCCACAACAAATTCACTATCTGCAGATTGGAAGGGGTCGGTTAAGGCTTACAATTTTGATCACTTTTGATGATCTACCCTGTTAGGAGTATTATGTGGAGGCTGGTTAAGGTATACTTTTTTAAGAGCTTTAGAAACACTATTTAGTGTGCACTCGATTAAAATATTTACAATAGGATTGTTAAATCCACCTTTCTTGAAAGGATTTCTTCTATTTTCTACACTTGTTAGAATGTAGACAAAAATACTCATTGACATGAGTGTATGTAATATTCAATTGCTGATTACAGATCCATATAATATTACATGTACAATGTATCACCTAATGTGATTATTAATACCTCTGTTGCTTGGTAGCATTGATTCTTGGTTCTTGACAACCAAATTCATCTTTTGTTGTTCTGCTTCTTGAAACTCTTAGTCTGATCCATAGATGTGCTCCTTAGCTACAATCATCCTATAATCCTCTTCAAATGAATGATTACACATCTATTTATACAATAGATTTGACCTTTTTAGTTTCACGTATTACAAACTTAACTCTATGATCAAAGGTTTACAACTTGACCTTAATCTCCTAGTTTTCATGTTTTTAATCAGTTAGAATGATTAAAACAATTACAATTATCTTTCTTGTCCCTCAAGAAATGGTTTTAAATCCAATCTAAACTTTAAATATAAAACATAATTGTTTTATCTGACATGGAAGTCAGATCCACATTTCTTAGGATATAACTAACTTCCAGTGTCTGATGCTCGAGTTTCTCTGAAATTCTGTCGGTCGGGTTCCCTTGCTCTGTCAGGTTCCTCTCTTGTCTGTTCTTTTGTTTTACACTATAATCTTCTGTATCGGTTTGCACTATGTTGTCGAGTTCCTCTGTCAGTTTACTCTTGTCGGGTTCCACTGTTAACTTTTTTGGTTTGCACATGTAAGTTGTGTCTTCAATTTATACTGTAGACTGTTCTGTCGGGTTGTCCTAAAACCTGTCTTTTGGTGTAGTCATTACCAATGGTTTTCCTTTGCATTATTGGATACATGTGCCATCAAGGTGATCATTTATGATGGTACAGGAGGTGGAGGCAATTTAAAATTAGAAGAAATATGTTCACATGTGTGAGACAATTTTAAATTGTAGGAAAATGTTATTGAAGTTAGGAATGAAGGTATTAGACTAATTAATCAAGGATTAATTAGTGGGTGGGATTTAGGAGGAAATAAAGGTGTTAGGTCATGGGCTATTTTAAGTAATTGGAATTAATTAAACTTTAAGACAAGGGTGTAGGGTGTGTTTAATTAATTTAAATTAACTAAATATTAGGAAAAGGGGTATAATAATATAATTAATTATATTATTGGGAAAATAATAATTAATTGAATTAAATTAAATTAATTATAAGCTCTATAATGGTAAATTAGTTAATATGAAATAATAAATTCATAAGGATAATTTTAGATGTCTACAACCCCATGTTATTCCATATTGGAAATGGCAAGACAAAAGTATGGACTTTGTTTAGGGACTACCCATGTCTAGAAACTAGCATAAAACAATTATTTTGGTGGTAGATAAACTTACTAAGGTAGCTCACTTCATAATTGGAAACTTAATTATTGGGGAACCCATCACCGCACAATAAATTGTGCAAGGTTTTTTTCAATTGTACAAGATTCTAGAAAAGATCATTTATTACAGTGGTACTAGGATGACATTGAGGTTTTGGAAAACCTTGTTCACAACTTTAGGAACCCAATTGAACATCAATTCACCATATCACCCAAAGAAACATGGACAAATAAAAATGGTTAATCAAGTACTATAAAATATTATAAGAATGTATTACATAGGCAAGCAATACAAATGGGAAGAATACCTACCATTAATGGAATTTGTGTATAATAACTCTTACCAATTAGCCATTAAGATGGAACCATTTGAAGCATTAAATAGAAAGAGATGTTGAACTCTTATTAGCTAGCATAAGCTAGAAGATAGGATTATCCTTAGTGCTAATATTCTATTATAAATGGAAGAACAAGTTAGGTTGATTAGATAAAGTTTAGAAGAAGCTGACAATTTCTATACAAGTGCAAAATAGATTCCCAGATAGTTTATAGTAGGAGAGAAATTTCTATTAAGAGTAAAATTGTTGAAAAGTTCTATCAATTTTTGAAGGTCTTCCAAACTAGCTCCTAGATACATGGAGACTTTTGAATTCCTAAAATTCATCAATATGGTTGCTTATAGATTTTGTCTTCCTTAAGCTCTCACCATATTGCATAATATATTTCACATTTCCTATTTAATGAAGTATGTTTCTAATTTTGATCACAAGATTGATTAGAACTCACTACAAGTGAAATACGTAGGGGTGGTCATGATTGATCCTCACAAAGTGCTCAAGATACACAAACTCCAATTGTGAAACCGTAAGATTAAATAGTGCAAGGTTTAGTGGAACTAGTATGCAAAATACAATGCCTCCTGGGAGAATTATGATGAGTTCTATCAAAATGTACATCATTTGTTTAATATCTTTAATAGTTAAAGAACTCTTTTGAATTTTATGCTTTAAGACTCAAATTTTTAAGTTTATGCTAATACTCTACTCATTGAGGATGATGGTTCTTATGGGAGAGGATATGTTACAACCCTCTTGGTGAAATTTCTTCTTGCAAAATTTTTTTGAGGTAAATCTGTGTGTGTGTGTGTGTGTGTGTGTGTGTGTGTGTGGATAAAATCATGATCTGGGAATGATTTCTCTTAAGTTTTTAAGAATGAGATTTTCATTTGAATGATCATTAATGTGAACTCATTGTTATGTTTCCAATGTATGTATTATGAATATGTGTTTAATGTGATAACTAAAATAATGTTCTACAATGGATGCAAGGGGTAAAATCATAATAAACTGTCACCCTTTTACAAAGGAAAAGATTAACAACACCAAAACTATAAAACTTCAAGGGCGATGATGTAAACTGATGAAATGTGTGAAATAGGATGAATTTTATGCCTATAAATATTTTTAAAAAAATTGAACAAAAACTAATATGTTTTTTGAAATTTTTAGGTCTATTTTTCATTTCCTTAAAAATAATGCAAATCAGGGAGTTTACTTCCTGCCAAATCATTATAAGTAAAACATTATTTTTTCCTCCAATTTTAGAATATGTTTTAGATGACATGTATAGCTAGTGCAGAAAAAAGAAAGAAATGTTTTCGATCAATAGTTTGCCCGTTATAAGTATTCAAAGTCGAACTTACCTGAAATCAATGGTTTTTGTCTTCCGCCACTTTTCCCGTATCAAACTAGACTAAAAACCAAATAAATTCTATATTATTGAAGAGAACTCTCTTCTCTAGTGTTTTCTATTATTTTAATTTTTTTTGAATTGATTTAGCATTTTTTTATATTTTCCAAACCAACGACTTCTCAAAGCTTTATATACCTACATATAGTTTTTAGCAAATTTATTCAAAGTTTTGTAGTCGAAACAATATAAAATTTATATGTCAAGAATCATCGTTTTGAGATCTAGAAAAGGTTACTTTTAGTTTTTTGACATTTTTCAATTTTGAGAAGAGAATGGAATAGCAGAAGTGAAAACTTCTGGCTTTTTTGTGTTTTTGGAGGTTTGGCTGCCAACATAGCATGCCACCTAGGTATACTCAGCCGAGTCAGAATCGGCCTAGTCAAACTCGGTCGAGTCCTACTGGCTCTCACATTGGCTCACACGGGAGTCTACTTGGTCATGTAGGCACCATTCAGTGCCGCGTGGCACCTATATAGACTCGTTCATGTTAGACTCGATCGAGTGTGACTGGGTCAAGTCTAACTGGTCCGAGTCTATCATGTTAGCTTAAAAGGTGACAGTTTTTTGTGCTTTTACCCCAAGATAAACACTCATCCTCTAAGAAAAGAGAGGGAGAATATCACATGAGAGAGGAGTATAGATAGTGGAATAGGTAAGAGCATCGTATGAGATCATGCACACCTAATAATGTAAGTTAAGTGGTCTCTAGGTCATGTTTGTTTTGTCTGTTATTGCATAATTAGGAGTAAGTGCATTTATCTCATGTTGACCTTGTTAGTCAATCCAAGAATAATTTCAGCTTGATTGTGTCTAATTCTAGTGGGTAAGTGCACCAAGATGCTGGTAAAATAGTGGCCACAAGATGAAAAAAAACTCAAATTTTCACAAAACCCATGCATGTTATTCAAAATTTGAAATCAATTGGATTGGGGAAACCAAGCTTAAACTGAGCCAATTAAAAAATACTAAAATTTATTTATAACCCATACAGGTTATGAAAAACTTAAAATTCTTCATAACCAGTACGGGTTATGAAGAATTAAAATTTCTTCATAGCCCGCACGGGTTATGAAGAACTAAAATTTCTTCATAGCCCGCACTTGTAATGAAGAACTATTTTTTTTTCCATTGATCTTGAGAGAGAGAGAGAGAGAGAGAGATGATAATTAGGGCTTAGAATAGACAAATTTAGTGATGGGGGAGGAATACAAGAGAGAGAGGGAATGGGAAGAGTCATGCCTATATATATATATATATAACAGTTTTTCATGCACAGCAGGTTTGATCCTCTTAATCTTATCCATTTTTTAAAAAATAGTAGTTTATAAACTAAATTTAGAGTACTACGATTCTTATTCTTTGCACAGCTCCTAAGTTTTAGTCCATTACCCTCAAATTTCTCTTCAAATTTCAGGCTTACCTTATTTCAGAAAGAAAAAAAAAATGTGGCCACTTATACCCCCCTTTTTATTCACCATCTTGGTGCACTTAACCTAGTATCTTCTATGAGTTAAAGACTAAATTATTCATATCAATTGATTAAAACTTCTAAATGATTTTATTCATTACTACATTTATATGTGTGGATGTACAATTACATATAACATAAATGCACATATGTGTTGAACACACTTGGATATTGAGAGGGGAGTGAATCGACATAAACTAAAAATTAACCATTCATTAAATTTTAAACCATTTAATCAAATGTAAGGAAGTAAATAATAAATACACTACATGCACCACACAAGAACACCAAGATTTTTATGTGAAAACCAAATAAGGGAAAGACTACGATGAGGATTAACTCATAATATATGAAACTAGTTTTTACAAGATTTGTTGTATGCTCACTGCTAATGAAGTTCACTAGTCCCTAAATAGGCTTGCAGGCTAAGGAAAAGTACCCCAGGGAATGATACAATAGACTTTAAAATTGAATACCACTTCTCTAGAGAAAGATACAATTATATTATAATAAAATATACAATGTGAACTACTGAAGAAGAAGAAGAAATAACTAACAAATGTTAATAATGCAGTCCTCTTTGTAGCCCAAATATTTTGTTCCATTGATTCCATACACTTATATCACTAATACACTTCACATATTATATAACCTCACATCTATTCACTCACTTCCACAAATAATTTATTCTATCTTATATATCCTCTGCAACATCCTAAAACATTGGTTAGATTGACACAAGCGGGACCTAATCAATGAAATATGCAACACAACATAGGCTGGAATTAACTTCCTTCAACATTATTATAATTAGGTTGAAGATCAAGAAAGACTTAATTTTAAATTCAAATGTGTGATGTCACATCCTCCAAATCAAATGAAATAGGTCAGGATCAACCACAAATGAAGGAACCTGCCTAGTCATCCTAGCTATCAACAACACAATCAAAATTACCAACTAATTATATTATTATCACCAAAGAGAAACCAAAAACATCATGTGGAACACCATACAAGATTTTCATACTATCAATGATATTTATTCAATCATTTAATTAAGTAACTATTCATTAAATTTTGGTGTAGAGAAAGTAATTCACTGTACAAATAATCATAGTGCAAACTGGATAGACAATGTGTGTAGGATTTGATAAACACAAATCCACAGAACGCCAAGAACACCTGCATGCAAAATACCCAGAGCTGAAATGAAACCTGTGAGAGAGAAGCTAGGGTTTGGAAAATCTCAGCGGAGTGAGAGAAA
>MU227808.1:0-27925 GCA_018584345.1 Thuja plicata | reverse complement strand
ATTAATAAACATATTAATTATTATGCACCTAAATGACAAGCTTAAGTGAAAAAGAATAATAGTGTACTTTAATAATTAAACCAGATAGATTTAATTATAAAGACAAATGAACTATTACTCTAACAATGTGTTCTTCAATGTGATGAATATCATATACTAAAGAACCAAAAACCCTAACAATTATCTCATTAATTTAGTACACTATCTTCAACATCTTTTCAAAACTACATAGACAAACCAATAACCATGGTAGGATGCAAAGCATTTTAGTGAGAAACTGGAAAGCCTTAGGTTGATAGACTGTGATCCAAAGTTCAAACTTTTATAACTTTTTTGTGAAAGATATCATGATTTGAAGACTTGATAGTGGGTACTTGACACCTATCACATTCAAAATCCTTAACCACACAACCATAGGATAAAATGCGATGAAATGTAGAGAAAAATATTGTCTCACTATCATAAGGAAATATATTAATTCAACACTTGTAAACAATTTCTTAAATCACTTTATCATGAGTTTGAGCACAAACTTCATCCACATAACATCCAAATCACATAAACAACAAATAAAGTGGCCACATCATGTAGCTAAACCAAATGTTAGGTGAACCAATACATACCATAACTCTAGATTGATATATTGTCATCTAATGAGCCTTCAGACACCCTTCTATGTCTCTGACTAGACATGGCATAGCTACTCTCAAATATGCATCAATTGAATCATCAAACTAAATTGCCAATGACAACAACAAATATTGTATTCATCTAACTTAATGACAATATATAAAGTCGACATCAATGATAACACATATTGCCAACAATAAGCATGAGAATGAGAAATAAATGTATAGGTATGTGCATGGACTTAAATAAGTAATTATATATGCATATGTATACACACGCTAATGAATAATGACAATAATATAATTTTATCCCTAATTTAATCAAAGACTAAATTATAGTTGTTGCCAAGTAGCTAAATATAATTACAAGTTTGAATGATTCATTGAGATGATAATCACCACAAATATTTGATATAAAATATCATATTAAATTAATCAGTAATGGCTATATTTATCATAAATTTTATTTAATGAATTATGAGTGCAACTTTTGTGGAAACATTCTTAAAGCTGGAGTGGATTGTGTATGGAAAATTAAAATGAAATTGTAGACACTTAAAAATGTCCTTGTGAAATTAGAAATTTATCTATTAATTAAATGGATATTTATTATTTATTTAATTCATTCACTAGCCTCTTCCTCCATTATTTAAATAAATATTCCTATTTATATATGTACTTCACTAAGCCTCAATTGGACAAATTTCTTAAGGAAAGTCCAAAAATAAATAGGAAAAATTAGGAGCTTAGAATAGATAAGAACTTTAAGTGAAGCATATTTTGAAGCCTTAATTTGTTAGTATATTTCTCGATTACACCAAAAGGGTTATTATGTATGTATTAATAGATAGAATAGCTTAGGAGTGTAAGCACTTACAATAGATTACTAAGGAAAAATAGGAGAATATCTTTAGTAATATTTTAAACGCATGCAATATTAATGCCACATGATTCCTAAGCATGTTTAACCTAGGCAATAGAGATTGCTATGAAGATATAGGTGAAGCATACTAATTAATTGAAATACAATTCTCATACCATTTATATACAAAAACATAATTTCAACAGTGTTACCACCCATTCTTACTTCCTCGTGTTCGCCTTCTTCGAAAGAATTCCCTCTAAATTTTTTTATTGATTTAAGTGTCAAAATCCTAAACTTGTTTTTCCTACCTTTGACACTTTGCAAATACACCTAGCATGTTGAACTTGAATCTTGAACTACCTTAGCTGAAGGTTCAAATTTCATTGTCACCCCACAGCGTGTTCACTTTTAATTCAAAAACCATGTGATGTTATCGACAAGTTATGCAAAGTCGGCTTTTCCGTTGAACTCAAATATTGAACTATCCTTAGTTCAAGATTCAAGGTTCAGCCGTAGAGTGAGTCTTGTAGTCGGTTCTTGTGATTGGTTATCTTGTCACCACTCGTATTATTTTTAAAGCACGCCAAGGGGTAGTCCTTCTCAATAATCATGCAAGTTGAACTTGAACTTTCAACTGCCTTAGTTCAAGGTTCAAAGTTCAAAGGAGGGGTACAACTTGGTCATCAGCAAGCATTGGTAATGAGGTGACTGATGTGATAGTTGGCAAAGAAATATTAACCTATATGGGAAATCAATGATAATCATCATTGAAGTGACATTGTAAAGATGGTTTAATCATCAGAAGTTTGAGACATGATGTTTTCATTTATTTCATTTGTTGTCTACATTTATTTAACATAATGCTCGACTCCTACATTAAATGATTATCCCCGCAATATTTTCTAGCAAGTTGTTATAAATTATCACTTAGCTTCTCCTTGTCAAGTATGGTTATTCACTGTGCTCAAAGAGGTAATGCCACTCAGATTTATCCTTCTTCCCGAGCAGTAGAACAATTCCATATAATTGCAAGTCAGTTATTTCCCCTCAAAGCTCTGCTCTTTAATATTTTGTCAAGTAAGTTATCTATTCTTTTTCTTTGAATCAAATACCTACCTTTGTTTTTTGTAAGTCTCTAGTTTATTTTAGTTGTCATTTACCTCACCATGAAAACCCCTGTTCCTATTTCGGCCGCACCCCAAGCTTAGTATGCTTGATTCCCAAGTGTGAAGACACTGCTATGCCTTCCCAAACCTTAAGAGAAATTAAGGAAAAAATCAAGAACCCTCCCCCTAATTCTATGATGAAAAAAGTAGTTGAGAGTGGGTTAGCAAAGGCATCCACCTTCCTAGTAGCAACACCATGCCTAGGATTAGTGGTAGAATGTACACTACACTATAAAAGTGAGGAGAGATGTATAAAGAAGATGGACAAAAGCCCTCTTTTTTTATAAATAGAAATGTAATTATGAAGGCCATGGGTATACCTGAGAAGGATCCATATGAGGCATGGACAATAGCTACCTCCCAAACCACATTTTCTGAGAAAAAGAAGAGATATAGGAATGAAATAGCACATAGCTAGTTATTAAAATCACAGGCGGGAGGGTCCAGGTTACCAAAGCCCTTTACCATTGATCATTTCAAGCATGAGGTCCCAGATTTAGTAGTGTTGCTGAATAGACTGAAGGGGAATCAACATGAATACTTTTGGCATGATTGGATGTATTTTTATATCCAGGTGACCTTAGGAGGGAAGAAATTTATTGACTAGGTAGAGGATATAGCAGATGAGCTTCATCACCAACTAGCTAATTACTCAGGGAGAAACGGGTTCTACATAGTCTCTTACTTGTTTTATGTTGTTGTGTGTGCTAAGGAGTGGAAAGGCCTCTTTAAAGAGAAACTCATCCCTAGCAAAAAGATTTATGATTATCATCCTCACTTGTAGGAGTCATACACAAATAGTTTCATGAATTTTAATGACATATTTTCGAGGAGGCTAGTGTTTGAGCTAAAGGGTGGTACAGAACAAAGAATATCTAAAGAAGACAGATATTTTGTGAACATCTATGAAAGCTATTACATACAATTCAGAAGGTTCACATATTTAAGAGTAGGTGGATTCGATGGGGAACCCTTCAAGCTTCCCAGGTATGTCCTTGATAGCCTGGTTAATATGGAAGTAAGTCACCAATTGGCGCATGTACACAAAAAAGTGAAAGAGAAAAAAGGTAGACATAAGTCATATTTTCCCATTGAGCTAGGACATTACCCATGTAGAACCGTTGCAGATGCATTAAAATTAGAATTGGAACTCAAAAAGCTAAATTTGAAGACTTTTGAAGCTAGGAAAGATTTTGATGTTAGAGGCTATGTAGCTCAACATTTTGGCCTAGTAAATAAGTTCCACCACATTCCATAGATGGATGAATATTAGGAGGATTGTGCTAATGACAGGGAGTTAATTAGAAGAAGATGGTCTAGGTTCACACTTAGTCAAGTTGTTTCACTACAAATTGATTTAGATATCACAGGTATAGAAGAAGGGGAAGATGATGAAATAGTAAGTGCATAATATGAAAAGAGGGTTAAACATCAGCCTCTGCCTGAAATTGACTAGGGTATAGAAGAAAGAGATAATATCCATATTAAATCCCTTAGTGTTATTAATAGGACAAAAGACTAGATAGAAAGTAAAAGACCTCCCAAAAAGGGAAAACATAACACCAGAGGGGTTAGCAAGAAACAATATGTATCCATCCCTAGTCCTAATTCTAATGATGTTGTTTCCATTGCAGGTTCTAAGTAGTCTAAGAATAATAAGGCTCCATCTAAATTCAAGAGTGAGATGAAGGAAGAAGATTTATTTGCTAAGCAGTCCACAAGAATTCTATGCTCTAAGAAACAGAGCCCTGAGAAAGCTGAAGAGAAGGAGCTAATTGGTCTAGATAGTATGGATATTGATTAGAGCCCTCAACATACTCTCCTAAGGCCGAAATTCAACCCAAAGGAACAACACCCCAATGTTGGATACTCTACACTAGTTATAGATGCATCCCTATAGACCCCATCCTCGACTCTTAGCTAGCTTGAGACGCCTATCAATAAAAAATATATATCTTGTCTATCACTCTACTGGTAGAAGATATGGTGAGCAAGTGCCATGCCACTATAGTGAAGCCCAAAAGGATGAAGATAGAATCTAGGATCAATATGGATGAAATAACATGACATTGCAAAGAAGAATGCTCGACTCCCAAAAGCAACAAGATTTTTTGGTGATATCACAGCTGATGACTATGTTGTTGAAAAGATAGACCTCGAAGAAGGAACCAGAGAAGTAGATGTAACTCACCTGGAATCATCTACTAAAAAGATGATTAAGAGGAACTTCAAGGATGAGAAGGACAAGAAATAACTTAAATCTCTCATCAAGTTGTTAGTTGAGTTCATTCATAAACTCACAAATCCCAACCCTAGCCCAATTTCTCAAGTCTCTCATTCCTTTGACCTACAGTCACCTGAGAGATGCAAGGTTCTTGAACAGGTTAAGAGGAGAAAAATGGTTGCAGATGTATTCAGCTAGTGGATATAGGGCATTATCCAAGTCATCAGGGATTATATTGCTCAATTGATTCAAACCACACAAACAGTTAATGCAGTGATTGCTGAGATGCAGGTGGACATGACTACGTGAGAAAAGGAAAAGAGAAAATGGTCTCTTATTGTGTGTCAAATGTATGAAGTTGAGAAGATTGGTGTAACCAACTTCCTTGCTAAAAAACTAGTTATTGGACTTGACGATGATGTCTTCTATGTGGTCATGAAAATTATTGAATGGAGGAACACGATCATGGATTCTAGACATGAAAGTTTGGTTAAACTTCTAAATGAGCTCAAGGAGCTAATCGAGATGATGAGAAAAGACTTGAACTACCTAAATATACCTCTCACCAAAGAAGATGGTCAAACTATAAAGGAACTAGGCGATATGACTCAGGAATTTGAAAAAGAAATGAGAATGGTGAGGGATAACAAGTCTTTGTAAGCAGAAGACTTAACTGAGATGGCCAACGTAGAATCCATGCTAGGTGTGTGTGTTGATCACTTGGAATCACACAAGCTGAAAATTGTGCAGGTTCGCAAGGAGAAAAAGTTGTGGAAGCAAATAGTTGTGCACATTGCCCTGCCCTATCACACTGTTGTGGATAGCTTCTCCAGAGCACATGTGGAATGTCGATCCGCTCAAGCCTCCAATGCCCAAGGTGAGCAGCCAAATGCTTTGGCGATTCCTTGATCATGGCCCGTAAGTTCTAGCACATGCATAGGATTTCATTTTCTTGCATGTTTTTGTCTTTTCAGTTTTAAAATGGTTTTAAAGGACAACTCCAAGGAGTTTTGTAATATTTTTGATGATATATCGATGACTATATATAGCCAAAAAAAGGCTAAGTTAGGGTCGAGAATTTAATTAGTAGAGGTTCAGTAATTAGACTAGGTAATTTTTGGGTGTGATATATTTTATAATCTGTTGGGATATTTGGAAATCAATGAAAGAAAAATTGTCATTTTACGAATCTGTGTGTTTATAAATTGTGGAGGATCTCTATTTGGGTATTTGGATTGGTGGATAAATGTCTTTCAGATCTTTATTTATTAGTAGTTAAAGTTTACTCTATTTTATTTATATTTCAGTGAATGAGAAAATCTAAAGTCTGTTGGCTTCATTTTATGTGTTGAATCATCTTTCAATGGCAGTCATTGTATATTGATAAATGATATTCTTTCAAATGCCTTAATTACTTTCTGGTGAAAAGTAAAATCTTTGCTTATAGTAGTTTTTATTTAAGTATTCATTGAATATCTTATATGGGAGCTATACCATTAAATTTAGAGGGTCTAGATGTTGTTGTGTTATTAGATCCTGTTGTTAGAAAAGTTTTCTATTTTCAAATTGGTTATAGAGTTGTTAAATTGATTTAAAGAAAGAAGACAGATTCATTAACTAAAAGTTTTTGTGGCAACTCTACTAGGGAGGGAAAACATAGAAAGATTAGCTTTGTGTAGTTATATGTGATTTTTTCATCATGGTATTACAGGTAGTAGTGATACCTAGACAAGAGGAAATCCCTCCGGTTCTTCAACCATACCTCCATTTTCTTGACACACAAGAGGATATTATAGCTGACTTAAATTCTCTTTCCTGGAAGGTTAAAATGAATGATCAACAGTACCAGCAAGTCCAGTTTGTGTTGGAAGAAGAAGAAGACAATGGCGAGTGGCTAAGGGGAATCCCAATAGCTCAAGAGGTTGCACTAGTTGATAGAGCCATCCAAAGACTATAAAAAAGCAATACTGGAGTCCCTTCCTTATACCAGGTCCCAAAGGAGGGAAGGTATTTTTGACACCTTTTTTCAACAATTGCAAAATTTACAATTTCCTACCACCTATATACCCAAAATAAAAGCTAGGAGTAGACCCCCTTCCCCGCCCAAGACATCTCATGGTGCATCATCATCTTCCAATAATTGGCAAGCTCTAACCCTATCAGGAATCCAAGCTCCTCCTCTTGTTATGATATTCCTATCTATTGTGATGGTGTAACCTTGGGGGGTGGCAGTAGACCCATTAAACTTAGGGGTAAAAAATAATTTTCCCAAAGGAGAAAGAGAGATCCTACCCAAATTCTATGGGGATGGAAAGGTTTCTATTGATGATCATCTCAATTCCTTTAATACTACTTGTGGGATCCTAGTTGTTCAACAAAAAGATGTGGCAGTCAAGTTATTTGTACAAACCTTGGCTCATTCGGTTGCATATTGGTTCTATCATTTACCCAATGGTTGTATCACCGCTTGGAATAACATGAAAATTGCTTTTGAAGAACTTTTAAAATTATGTCTGATGAGCATGCCTTATTAGCTCAATTAACCCAGCTTAAGAAGGAGATTCAAGAACCCATGCGGGAATTTGTAGCCAAGTTCAACATAATAATTCAAAAAATTCTTGTTGCAAAAAGGCCAACTAATGAGAATAGGAAAGAATTTTTCTTAAATGCCATGCCACCTGATGTAATTTTTCATCTAAGGAGAGCTAGGGTAGCTGATTTACAAGCTACCCAAGATATGCCTATTAATCTATAGGATGACCTAATAACTACTGACAAATGGAGGAAGGATGTGTAGGCCCCCAACACTCAGAGTGCTACTAATTCAGACCCTCTTTTACAGAGGTTAGTAAATGATGTGATCATGATTAAAAGATAGATGCCTAAAACAATCACTAACCCCCCCCAGTTGTACAAAGATATTCCTAGGGGAAACTTAGACCAGGAGGGACCCATATATAGAAATACTGGGCATTCTCAGGTGGAATACAAGGTGATAGAACCAGCCCCAAGAAGAGAAAACATGTGTACCTTCCATCTCATAGATGATCATGACAGTGCCACTTTCCCTGAGATGGTGAGATCGATGCAAATGCTTGTAAATAAGGAATTGGTTGATGAAAATTTTGGAGATATAGAGAGTCCTCAGTTACCTGGCACCTCCAAAAACTTCTTCATAGAATTTGACTCTGACTTTGATTGAGGAGGAGATATTCTGGTAACTCTAGAGGACCCCACATGTGCCATTTATACAATAATCTAGCATACTCCATAAACTAACTACCATCTTGGATCTTCACATTGATGGGACAAAGGTAAATACTTCTCACCTAAGAATTATTTTTCAAAAAATAAAAATTCTAAAGAAGTAGGAGTCTTGAAAAAATCTACTTTTGATTCTTCCTTTGACATTGTTGATTTTTGTAAAAGTTCCAAGATTCAAGTGTCACCAGTTGAATATCTTAGGATAAATCCCAACGAGATGGGTAGGTTAGTTAGTTATGTCAAATCTGGATAGTCTATCCCTGAATCCTCTACTATCCAAGCCATGCATGACGTTATGCTTGAAATAGTTCAACCTGTGCTAGTCACAGCTCACTGAAAATGAAAATTCCTCTTCCAACCCAAAGCCAAAACCCTTTTACCTACCTTTTTTCATCCACGGGTACAAACTTAACAACTATATTATAGACTCTGGAGCATCAAATAACATAATTCTAGCCTCGGTTGCTAAATAATTGGACCTCCCTTTGACTACTACATTTGGTAAATGCTATTCCATGGACTCAAAGAAAGTCCCTCTTTTGCGTCAAATCAAAGACACCCAAGTAGCCCTAGTTGCACACCCAAGAAAAAAGCTCAAATTGACCATCCTAGTGTCTGATATCCCAACCAGCTATGGAATGTTGTTGAGTAGGACATTCTGCAGGGATCTTGGAGGGGAAATAAAATTAGATTGGTCCCAGGCCACCATTTCTGTTGGGAATAATAATATCACCCTACAACTGGAGACAAAATAAAAGTATATTGTTTTCCCTTCTGAAGACCCCAAATCCCATATACTCTACCAAGAATGCAAATTTGGAAACAATATGATCTCCTTAGATGTGGATGCAAGACAGGTTGAGAGCAAAGATGCATATTCCTTATGGTCTCTAGAGTTTGATGGCAGTTGTGCTTCAATTGGTTATGGGTTAGGGGTTGTATTGATATCTCCCCAAGGGGAAATGTTTCCATATGCTTTCAAATTGGAATTTGATAATACTAAAAACACCGCCGAATATGAGGCCCTTCTACTTTGTATCGAAGAAGCTAAGAAAAAAAGGATTAAAATGCTTAAAGCCAAGGGAGATGTGGATTTGGTAGTAAGGAAAATTAGGGGAAGGTATGCAGTAAAGAATGAAAAGTTAAAGAATTATAGAAACCGTGTATGGGAGGAGATTGAGGGGTTTGATGCTTTTTCCATAGATGCTATTTCAAGAGCTCTGAACAGTAAAGTCAGCTCCCTGGTAGTTTTAGCATCACTTCTTTTGCCTCATCCTGAGTCCAAGTAAGATTCTTATAGAATCAAAATGGTCTATAGGCCAAGAGTACCTTAAAATGAAAGCCATTGGTAGGTCTTCTAGGATGATAAGAAGATTGACAAATTTTTGCAGATGATTGAAGTTTTTAGCACCACGTTCTTTGAAGGATCAGAGTCAAGTTGTGATGCATTCTACCCTGATCCTGGTAAAAATATAGATGAAGGAATTTTCCAATTAAAGGTAAACCACATACCCAAAGGTCTGGTTTCCCTTGAGAATATTTTTGATCACCATGATGTAGTTAAAAAGAGACGTGACCCCCATTAGGTAGTTAATGAAGATTTTGAAAAAGTAGACATAGGGGAGGAAGGAGATCCCAAATATGTTAATTTAGGAAAGTGTTGTACCTCTAATGAGAAGAGGAGGTTTATTAATTTGTTAAAGTTATTCAAGGACACCTTTGCTTGGTCTTATCAAGACCTCAGGAATTTAAAAGGATGGAAGTTTCAACATCACATACCCCTCAAGCCAGGGTCTACTCCATTCAAGCAGAAACTAATGAACTAGAATCCAAAGGTGTCAAAAGCAATTTAGAATGAGGTAGAGAAAATGTTACAAGCCTGAATAATTTACCCCATCCACCACTCTACCTGGGTAGAAAATATTGTCCCTATGAGGAAAAAGAGTGGGGAAATTTGAATTTGTGTCGACTTTAGGAATTTGAATCAGAGAAGCTTGAAGGACAATCATGGACTCCCTGTGATGGACCACATATTATAGTCAATTGTTGGGTCAAAGATGACGTCCATGTTGGATGGATTTTCCAGTTACAATCAAATATGGGTTGTTGACAAAGATAAAAATAAAATTACCTTTACAACACCATGGGGCACATATGCCTACAATCGCATGCCTTTTGGGCTGATTAATGCTTGTGCAACATTCCAACAAGCAATGAACTCTTCCTTCAGTCATCTGATCAACAAGATAATTGTCATTTACTTAGATGACTTGACAGTATTTTCCAAAAGACAGAAGAATCACTTGAAAGACCTCAAAATAGTCCTTCAAAGGTGCAGAGAACATGGAACATCCTTAAATCCCAAGAAATATATCTTTTGTGTTATAGAGGGAAAGTTTCTAAGTCACATCGTATCAAAAGATGGGATAAAAATCAATCCTGAGAGGGTGAGAACCATTCAGCAGATTGGGTTGCCTTCTAACAGAACAGGGGTGAAGTCTTTTTTTGGCCAAATCAGCTTCCTAAGGAGATTTGTACCTAATTTTTCTGAGCCTAATAAACACATGGTAGGGCTTTTAAGTGAAAAGAACCTTTTTAAGTGGAGCCCTGAAGCAATAAAGGTGTGTGATGATGTTAAGGAAGCTATCACATTTGTCCCCGCCTTAATAAACACTTATTACATGAAAGAGTTTGTTATCTACTGATATGCTTCAAAATACACATTTTCTGTGATACTATCTCAAAAAAATGAGAAAGGAGAGGAAGAGTCAATTTCCTTCATGAGTCTACCACTCAAGAAACATGAGTTGAACTACCCTTTGGTTGAGAAACAAGCATATGACATTGTAAGGGCTATGAAGTATTTTAGATTTTATATCCTACACTCCCATTCCACTGTGTATGTACCTAGTACTGCTCTGAGGGATCTTTTAACTCAAAAAGAGGTGGGTATGAATAAAAGAGAAACCTGGATCTCAAGGATCCAAGAGTTTGATTTAGATATTGCTCAATAAATTTCATGATGAAGTATGTGGTGGTCATTTTTCCTCCACGGTAACTATTTTCAAAATCCTTAGGAGTTGTTACTATTGGCTTTAGATGTTTGGAGATGCATATAAGTGGGTTTCTAAATGTGAAAAATAAGCTATTTATTGGAAAGCTCCAACTAGCAGCTTTACTTCTGAGACTAGTGGTAATTGAAGAGCTCTTTAGGAAGTGGGGATTGGATTTTATTGGACCAATCAATCCTCCCTCTAGCACTGGACATACACATATCCTGATTGCAACTGACTACTTCACCAAGTAGGTCAAAGTGGTACCAGTTAGTTAAACTACTTCTAAGGCGGTGTGTGATTTTCTGAAAAACTACATACTGGTCAGTTTTGGCATACCCCACAAGGTGGTCACTGACAATGCTACTAAATTTTCCTCCCAGGGTTTGAAAATATTCTATTATGATAATGGTATCCACTTATCCCATGCATCTGACTATTATCCCCAAGGGAATGGTCAGAAGGAGTCAAGTAACAAGAACTTGATCACCATTATGAGGAAGTTAGTAAATGAAAGTGCAAGGGACTGGCATAAGAAGCTCTTTGAAGCTCTTTGGTTCGATCGTACCTCACCCAAGAGGGAAATTGGGATGACTCTATTTTAACTATTCTATGGCGTGGAGGCACAATTATCCTTACCCTTGCAGCTAGCAACATCAAAGCTACAAACAGTAATTGAAGATCGGGTGTTCCAGAATGGGCTCAAAAAAAGGATTATGTATTTGAACAAAATTCAAGAAGAGAAAGAAGAAACGGTAGAGTGTATAGCTTTGCACCAAGCTCGGGTAAATAAATTTTTGATCAAAGGAGTAGACCATGAAACTTTATGGAAGGAGATCAAGTCCTCCTCTAGGACAAGAGAAGGGAGCCTAAAGGCACACATGGAAAATTCAAATATTTGTGGAAGGGACCTTTTCTAATCAACAAAGCTCTGGGAGGTAATTCTTTTATTTTGGAACATCTTGATGGAACTATTTTTCCCCTGACCTTTGATGGTCAAGACCTTAAGCTATATCAAATGTAGATAAGTCTTTGACTCTATGTGCATAGTGTTCTTGTGTGTTTTTATTTCTTACTTTGTTATTTTCTTGTTGCTTTTTGTTTGCTTCCCTATTTTACTTTAAGGTTCGACCCTTTCCAAAACTACTTCCCTGGTCTATGAAACCTAAGCATTCAGGTTCATTATGTGTCCTTATGATTCCTTGTCCCTAGCTGGAGCCATTGTTAGCACCCATTATTTCTTCCTCATGTTGGCCTTCTTTGCAAGAATCCCCTCTAAAAAAATTATTGATTTAAGTGTCAAAATCCTAAACTTGTTTTTCCTACCTTTGACACTTTGCAAATACACCTAGCATGTTGAACTTGAATTTTGAACTGCCTTAGTTCAAGGTTTGAAGTTCATTATCACCCTGTGGCATGTTTTCTTTTATTTTGAAAACCATGTGATGTTAGCGGCAAGTTATGCAATTTTGGCTTTCCTATTGAACTATCCTTAGTTCAAGATTCAAGTTTCAACCGTAGAGTGATTCTTGTAGTTGGTTCTTGTGATTAGTTATCTTGTCGCCACTTGTATTGTTTTTAAAGCACACAAGGGGTCAGTCCTTCTCAATAATCATGCAGGTTGAACTTGAACTTTGAACTGCCTTAGTTCAAGGTTTGAAGTTCAAAGGAGGGGTTCAACTTGGTCTGCAGGGAGAATTGGTAATGAGGTGGTTTATGTGACTGTTGGTAGAGAAAGATTAACTTGTACGGGAAATAAAAAATAATCATCATTGAAGTGACATTGTAAAGATGGCTTAATCATGAGAAATTCGAGACATGATGTTTTCATTTATTTCATTTTTTGTCTACATTTATTTGACATAATGCTCGACTCCTGCATTAAATGTATATCCCTGCAATCTTTTCTAGCAAGCTCTTATAAATTGCAACTTAGCTTCTCCTTGTAAAGTATGGCTATTTTTCATGCTCAAAGAGGTAACTCCACTTAGATTTATCCTTCTTTCTGAGTAGTAGAACAATTCCAGATAATTGCAGGTCAGTTATTTCCCCTCAAAGCTCTTCTCTTTGATGTTTTTTCGAGTAAGTTTTCTACGCTTTTACTTTGAATCAAATACCTGCCTTTGTTTTCTGTAAATCTCTGGTTTATTTTAGCTATCATTTATCTCACCATGAAAACCCCTATTCATATTTCCGGCCACACCCCAAGATTAGTATGCTCTCTTCCCAAGTGCGAAGACACTACTATGCCTTCCCAAACCTTTAGAGAAATTAGGGAAAAAAATCAAGAACCCTCCCCCTGATTCTATGATGAAAAAAGTAGTTGAGAGTGGGTTAGCACAGGGAGCCATCTTCCTAGTAGCAGCACCATGATCAGAATCAGTGGTAGAATGTGTAATGCACTATAACAGTGAGGAGAGATGTATAAAGAAGACGGACGGAAGCCCTATTGTTTTTATAAATAGAAACGTAATTCTGAAGACCATGGGTACACCTGAGAAGGATCCATATGAGGCGTGGACAATATCTACCTCCCAAACTATATTTTCTAAGAAAAAGAAAAGATATAGGAATGAAATAGCATAGAGCTAGTTATTAAAGTCATAAGCGGGAGGGTCCAAGTTACCAAAGCCCCTTACCATTGATCATTTAAAGCCTGAGGTCGCAAATTTAGTAGTGTTGCTGAATAGAATTAAGGGGAATCAACATGCATACTTGTAGCATGATTCGATGTATTTTTATGTCCACATGACCTTAGGAGGGTAGAAATTTATTGATTGGGCAAAGGATATAGCAGATGAGTTTCATCACCATCAAGCTAATTACTTAGGGAGAAACGGGTTCTACATGGTCTCCTACTTGTTTTATGTTCTTGCATGTACTAAGGAGTGGAAAGACCTCTTTAAAGAGACAATCATCCCTAGCATTAAGATTTATGATTATCATCCTCACTTGCAGTAGGATTCATACAAAAATAGTTTCATGAAGTTTTATGGCATATTTTTGGGGAGGCTAGTGTTTGAGCTAAAGGGAAATATAGAACAGAAACTATCTAAAGAAGCCAGAGATTGTGTGAACATATACAGAAGCTATTACATACAATTTAGAAGGTTCATGTATTTAAAAGTAGGTGTATTTGATGGGGAACCCTTCAAGCTTCCCAGGTATGCCCTTGATAGCTTGGTTATTATGGAAGTAAGTCACTGATTGGAACATGTACACATAAAAATGAAAGAGAAAAAAGGTAGAGATAAGTCCTATTTTCCCATTGAGCTAGGAAATTACCAGTGTAAAACCTCTGTAGATGCATTAAAATTAGAATTGGAACTCAAAAAGCTAAATTTGAAGACTTTTGAAGCTAGGAAAGATTTTGATGTAAGAGGCTACGCAGCTCAACATTTTGGCCTAGTGAATGAGTTCCACCTCATTCCAAAGATGGAGGACTATTGGGAGGATTGTGCTGATGACCAGGAGGTAATCGAAAGGATGTGGTCTAGGTTCACACTCAGTCAAATTGTTTCACTACAAATTGATTTAGATATCACAGGTATAGAAGAAGGGGAAGATGATGAAATAGTAAGTGCAGAATATGAAAAGAGTGTTAAACATCAGCCTCTACCTAAAATTGAATAGGGTATAGAAGAAAGATATAATATCCATATTAAAACCCTTAGTGTTATTAATAGGACTTAAGGTTGGATAGAAAGTAAAAGACCTCCCAAAAGGGAAAACATAACACTAGAGGGGTTAGCAAGAAAAAATTTGTAGCCAGCCCTAGTCCTAGTTCTAATGATGTTGTTTCCTTTGCAGGTTCTAAGAATTCTAAAAAGAAGAAGGCTCCATCTAAATTCAAGATTGAGATGAAGGAAGAAGATCTCTCTGCTAAGCAGTCCATAATAATTCTACGCTCTAAGAAACAGAGCCCTAAGAAAGATGAAAAGGAGGTAATTGATCTAGACAGCATGGATATTGATCAGAGCCCTCAACATACTCCCCTAAGGCTGGAAGTCAACCCAAAGGAACAACAACCCAATGCTAGAGACTCCACACTAGTTATAGATGCATCCCTACAAACCCAATCCTTGACTCTTAGCTTGCTTGAGACGTCTATCAATAAGAAAAGAAATGTCCTTCCTAGCACTCTACCGGCAGAAGATATGGTGAGCAAGTGCCTTGGCACTATACTGAAGCCCAAAAGGATGAAGATAGAATCTAGGATCACTGTGGATAAAATAACATGACATTGCATAGTAGAATGCTTGACTCCCAAAAGAAACAATATTGTTGGTGATATCACGACTGATGACTATGTTGTTGAAAAGATAGACCTCAGAGAAGGAACCAGAGAAGCAAATGTAACTCACCTGGAATCATCTACCAAAAAGATGATTAAGAGGACTTTCAATGATGAGAAGGACAAGAAAGAGCTTAAAGATCTCATCAAGTTGTTAGTCAAGTTCATTGAAGAACTCACAAATCCCAACCCTACCCCAATTTCTCAAGTCTCTCATTCCTTCAACCTACGGTCACCTGAGAGCCACAAAGTTCTTGAACAGGTTAAGAGGAGAAAACTGGTTGCAGATGTATTCATCCAGTGGATACAGGGAATTCTCCAAGGCATCAGGGATTATATTTCTCAATTGATTCAAACCAAAGAGACAGTTAATGTAGTGATTACTGACATGCAAGCAGACATGACTGCGTGGGAAAATGAAAAGAGAAAATGGTCTCTTATTGTGAGTCAAATGTATGAAGTTGAGAAGATTGGTGTAACCAACTTCCTTGCTGAAAAACCAGTTGCTGGACTTGATGATGATGTGTTCTATGTGGCCATGAAAAGTATTGAATGGAGGAACATGATCCTGGAGTCTGGACATGAAAGTTTGGTTAAACTACTAAATGAGCTCAAGGAGCTGATCGAGATGATGAGAAAAGACTTGAAATGCCTGAATATAGCTATCACCAAAGAAGATGGTCAAAATTTAAAGGAACTGGGCGATATGACTCAATAATTTGAAAAGGAAATGACAATGGTGAGGGATAAAAAGTCTTTGTCAGTAGTAGACATCACTAAGATGGCCAACATAGAATCCATGCTAGGTGTGTGTGTTGATCACTTGGATCACACAAGCAGAAAATTGTGCAGCTTCGCAAGGAGAAGAAGTTGTGGAAGTAGATAGTTGTGCACATTTCCCTACCCTATCACACTATTGTGGATAGCTTCTCCATAGCACATGTGGAATGGCAAGCCGCTCAAGCCTCCAATGCCCAATACGAGCAGCCAAATTCTTTGGTGATTCCTTGATCATGGCCTGTTAGTTCTAGTGCATGCATAGGATTTTATTTTCTTGCATGTTTTTGTCTTTTTAGTTTTCAAATGGCTTTAAAGGACAAATCTGAGGATTTTTGTCATATTTTTTATGATATACCGATGACTATATATAGCTAGAACAAGGCTAAGTTAGGGTCGAGACTTTAATTAGTAGAAGTCCAGTAATTAGACTAGGTAATTTTTGGGTGTGATATATTTTGTAATCTGTTGGGATATTAGGAAATCAATGAAAGAAAAGCTCTCTTTTTATGAATCTGTGTGTTTATAAAATTGTGGAGGATCTCTGTTGGGGTATCTGGATTAGTGGATAAATGTCTTGCAGATCTTTATTTTATCATTAGTTAAAGTTTACTCTATTTTATTTATATTTCAGTGAATGAGAAAATCTGAAGTCTATAGGCTTTATTTTATGTGTTGAATCATCTTTCAATGCCAGTCATTGTATATTGATAAATGATATGCTTTCAAATGCCTTAATTACTTTCTGGTGAACAGTAAAATCTCCATTTATAGAAGTTTTTATTTAAGTATTCATTGAATGTCTTATCCGGGAGCTATACTGTTAAATTTAGAGGGTCTAGATGTTGTTGTGTTATTAGATCCTCCTGTTAGAAAATTTTTATGTTTTCAGATGGGTTATAGAGTTGTTAAATTGATTTAAAGAAAGAAGACAAATTTATTAACCAACAAACAGAAAAGTTAACATCTACATTCTAAGATGTTGGCAAGTGATGCTTTTTGTATGATATGAGATACTTATGGGTTTTCATTTATGGCAACATGTCTGGTATATTGATTGATTGGATCGAAGTACATTTTTGGAGATATAGTCTTCAAAATGACTAAGTATAGCAGTAGAAATACATAGTATGGCATAATTGTTTTGGGTATCGAAGATCAAGTACGATGAGTTATGACTTGCGAGCTTAGTTGAAGATACTATATAATATGTATGACCTCCACCTAAGATCGATTTAGTTTTGGTGATGATTACAGTGAGTTAGAGATATTTGAAGACATGCAAAGATAACAGAACAATGTAACAGAGAAGGTGAATAATAGCGATGACTTAAGGAGTATGTTGTGGACTCCTGGAAAGATAAGTTGGATTTTGATTTTGGATAACCTATATTTTTGTTATGTAAGAGTGCTGACTTTGTATTTTCTCTTTAAATTATTTATTTTGTATTGAGAGCCGACTATGTGATATTGTTTAAGAGAGCCGACCTGATGTTGTGAAATATATATATATATATATATATATATATATATATATATATGAAGACTTTTTGTAAAGCGGATATATGGAAGAAGAGATAGATGAGAGAATGTATATGTGTATGTAAGAATGCAAATGGCAGATGTGAGAGTAGAGGTTGAAAAATATCATTGAAGAACTATGACTGGAACCACGTAAGCATTGAAGATGCTTGTTTTGTTCATTATTGAGAACACTTTGTAACATAAGCTTTATTGTAAGATTTGTAAGCTCATTTGGCCCCTAATAGGGTGTTTTATACCTTTAACAAGGTTTTTATTCCTCTAACAAGGAATTTTACTATGTAATATTCAACTCTTAACATGGATATTATACTTTAGTGCATGCTTGTGGGTATCATCCTCACCGGGGTTTTCCCTTGGCCTAGGTTTCCTCGACAACAAATAATGGTGTTATGAGTTCTGTGTTATTTGTTTATATTATTTTAATTTCAATAAGCTTATGGTTTATTTGGAATTGGTTTAAGTTTAATTTAAAGTGTTGCAATATTTATCTACCCCCCCTCTCAATACTACTTAATCCTAACAATTGGTATCAAAGCTTTTGGCCCTTGGAGAGAAAGTCTAACAGCTTAAGGGAGATCAGAATGGATTCAGAAAATTTACAAGAGAACTATGAAGCATCACTTGAAGACCTTGATAAAGAAAAAGCATAAAATGGTGACTTGAGATTCACTTTAAGAAGAGTTAAGGGATTCATCAAGAAAATTAAGGATTAGCTTGAAATTTCCAGAAATCAGAGACATGATCTTATGGTTCAGATAAAAGAGGATTTAGACAATGATAATTCATATCAGATAAAGCAACTTGAACAAGAGAATGACAATCTGAAACTTAATAATGAAATGATGGCTAAAGAGATTCAACAAGAAAAGAATGCTAAGATCAAGACTAAAGAAGCTTTGAAAGATGATAATACTCTTATGGGACAAATGAAGATTCACCTTGACCATTACAATAACAAGTATCTAGAATTGGAGAAATATAATCAGATCATAAAAGTTGAACTTGTTGAGACAAAGACATACATTGAGAAACTTCACATGAGCAGTGACTTGATCGATGAACAGAGAGACAGACAGAAACCTAAAGGTGTTTTTTCAACTTGAATTCTGGATTTGATTGTGTGTAGTTTTTAGCATCAACATTTTGGATCACACTCCGTGATCCATCATCAGGATAAGAGCAAAGATCATGAAGGAATGTAAAAATAAGATGCAGACCAGGCCTCACTTTGAAGATAAAAGAGAAAAGGGGGGGTTGGTGAGAGAAAGGGGCACGCAAAACGAGGGTGGGCTAGGGAAGAGCCTAAGAGAAAAGTAGTAATAAATAATAACAAGAAGAAAGAAAAGTAGAAATAAAACTAAAAGGACCAAAAAACAAACAAAGGACACGAATATATATATATATATCCATCTGTGTGTGTGTGTGCGTGCGTATCGACATATATGTCTATGCACAAATAATATATACATATATATGTATATATATATATGTATAATAATGTGTATAGACCTATATCCACACTATTCATCCATACATATATAAAAAATATATACATACTTGATCATATATATATATATACATATGTATATATATGTATATTTATCATATATATCTGTGTGTGTGTTTGTGCGTGTGCGCGTGTGTGCATGCATATCGACTAGTATTGGCTTCAATGAAGCTAAATGTTCTAAGACTCAAGAAGAAAAATTTGATGTAAAGATTGATGGAGAAAAACCTACTCCTGAAGAACCTAAAGAACAAATCAGACCTTTCAAAGGTATATGTTTTGGATGTAACAAGTTTAGACATGTGAAGATAGATTGCAGAGGTAATACCCATTTTAGAAATTTTTCTGGTTATTGTTTTAATTGCAATGCATATGGGCACAAGAAAGCAGAATGCAGAAAACATAATCAAACTAGATACAGACAAGATAACAACAGAGGAGAATCAACAACTAATGTCACATGTTACAAATGCAACAACCTTGGACACATTGCAAGGAATTGTAAACTACAAGTTAATCAGAATAGAAAACCTCCTATATGCTACAAATGTAACAATCTAGGTCATATAGTGAAGTTTTGCAGGTATAATGGAGTAAATAATAGAAGAGCACCACCTCCTATGGATACAAAGAAGAATGATAGTGATATTGGAAAAAGTCTTGCAGAATACAAGAGTGATTTTTACAATTGTTTCAGGAAAGTAGAAGATAACAGTAGTGGTAAGGTATGGAAAGTCAAAGAGTCTAATGATATATTGGTTCAGGGAGAGACAGTAGATGCTACTGGATCTTTGCCTAATGCTAGCAAAGCAAAATTGACCTAATTGGTTGAGCATGGCCTTAGGGAGAGCATTGGATGAGCACAACAAAATATATCCAGCCCTTGATTATGTGGAGTAAGCTCCAACGAGCTTAGGTATGATATTTACAGACATCATGGAACTTATATCTAAAAGTGCACCATCATACGATGCATATTTTGTGATCGTGATATTTGTGATTGACTAGATAGTATTGGGTAATGCACATTTTACACTTAATGATGTATAAACCACCTGGTGGTTAACTATTTCTTTACCATTTAATGAGAAACAACTTAAGGAGATTAGAAAGCACAGAGAATTAGACTATCTAGGAACTAAATTGTGTGATCGATTGAAGTGGAAACTCAGAATTCAGTGTGTAAAAGGTATTTACATTATCTACTCATATAGAAGCTATGGATTCACCCCCTAAGGAATAGAGGACTAAAATAGAAGAGAAGAAAGCTGAAAAAGAGACCACTAGTGACAGACAAGTGTGGAAGCTAGACTTGAAGATGATTGAGAAGAGAGATATTGTGAAAGGTAAGCTTGTTTCAGTGAACAAGTACTATGACAGGTATGAGGAATCTAATAAACTTAAGATTGAAGACATTGTGGTAAATCACTTACTTGTTTTCAAGAAGAATCTACTAGAGTTAGAGGGAAGTATACCCGAAGAACTATATGGTAGACTGGAAATAAGGAAACAACTTGCACACATTGAAGATGAGGCTATTAGGAATCAAGCTATAGATGACGTGCTACCAGTAGTTTCAATACAAGAAAGAGAAAGAATACTTAATGAAATCAAACTCTTATTGAGAACTAAGGCAAGACTGGTGAAAATTATGGGAAGAAAGTATGAAGAAGTCTTAGAGGAGACTCAAAAGGAATTAGATTAGATACTAATGAGAAATATTCCTAAGAAGAAACCACTTCCTAAAAATACTACACCTACACCTATAGGAATTGGTGAATGTTCTAAGAGAGCTGAGGTGAATGTTAAGAAGAGCGAAGATATCATGAAACCAGATTTCTATGTTTCTAGTGTGCCTATGACCCTTGACACCCCACTGGATGAGAAGGACCCATTTGCAGGAAATATTGAAAATACAATAGCAAAGGAGAAGGAAGAACAGAAAGAGGGAGAACAAGAAAAGGAAAAGAAAAAAGAGGAAGATCAAAAGGTTGAATTTGTATAGAGAATTGAGACAGAGACAACAAAAGATGAAGAAGCAAGAGTTGAGGTAAAACATGAAACTAATACATCTACTACTCTATTTTTGGAAAGTATGGACAAAAATTTAAGTATTGATGTTAATAGTATGGATGAGGATGAGTTGATGAGACTATTTTTCATCGCATTCTCTAAAGCTAAGGAAATATTTGAGCAGAAAGGAGATAAAAGGTCTAAGGTAATTACTAGGGCAGTCAATATAGTGAAAAAACTCCTCCTAGTACCTATTGTATTTCAAGGAAAGGATTAAGAAGAGAATCTAAGGTTGACACTAGATGATTTTGACAGTCACTATGAATCTTTAGTGAAGATTACTGAAGAGAAGGCCGAGAAGAGTTATCTAGAGAAGAAGTTGAAGGAAGTTTGCCAGTCTATTTCATGGGACTTGGAAATTTTGAGAAAAGTCATATCTAAGGCTAGAAGTTTTTTCACACATGGAAGGATACTATACATCTATTACAGTATAAATCCTATGTAACATATTCAAAACATTGAAGATATTTTAGCAAAGGAAAGGGCTACACTGAAAAGAATGATGGATAGTTGTGAGACCTCCTCACAATCTATATTAGAGATGGATAGGGAAATAAAAAATACTTATGACAAGATGAATGTATTGGATATTGAGAAAGGGAGAGTCATGAAAAGATTTGGTCTGTTGAAGAGTCTAATCACTCCTAAACTATCAATTCTTGAAGTCCATTTATCCGATATGGAGAAGACTACAAAATCATTAACAAATTCTATGCCCACAGAGTTAAAATCCATAGAGAAATCATCCTATGCACTAAATGGAATAATTCATGTTAGTCAGTTGTTGATTGATTCATGGAGAACTGAAGTGAAGATCATGGAAGACACCTTCTAGGATGTACTTAAACTAGTGAGAAAATAGTGAAATCCCACAACCTTGTAAATTTTGGAAGCACCTTTGTCATTGTTGTCAAAGGGGGAGAAGAGATGAAAAATGAGTTAGAAGAAAAAGATAATGAGAAAACAAATATATATATATATGAAAGAAAATAAGAGAAGAACAATGAGTTGGGACACTTAGTCATTTTTTGCTAAGTGTTTCCATCAATGCCAAAGGGAGAGATTGTTTGAAAGTGATGAATTTTGTATGATATGATAAAATTATGGGTTTTCATTTATGGAAACATATGTGGTATATTGATTGATTGGATTGAAGTATGGTTTTGGAGATACAGTCTTCAAAATGTCTAAGTATAGAAGCAGAAATACAAAGTATGGCAAAATTGTTTTGGGTATCGAAGATCAAGTACAATGAGTTATGACTTGTGAGCTTAGTTGAAGATACTATCAAGTATGTATGACCTCCACCTAAGATCAATTTATTTTTGGTGATGATTACAGTGAGTTAGAGAGATTTGAAGAGATGCAAAGATAGTAGAACAGCGTAACAGAGCAGTTGAATAGTAGCGATGACTTAAGGAGTATGTTGTGGACTCCTGGCAAGCTAAGTTGGATTATGATTTTGGATAACCTATATTTTGGTTATGTAAGAGAGCCAACTATGTGATAATGTTTAAGAGAGTTGACTTGATGTTTTGAAAGATATATATATATATATATATATATATATATATATATATATATATATATATATGAAGACTTTTTGTAAAGTGGATGTATGGATGGAGAGATAGATGAACGAATGTATATGTGTATGTAAGAATGTGAATGGCAGATGTGAGAGAAAAGGTTGATAGAGATCATTGAAGAACTATGAACCATCTAAGCATTGAAGATGCTTTTTTTTTCATTACTGAGAACACTTTGTAACATAAGTTTTATTATAAGAGTTGTAGGCTCAGTTGGCCCCTAACAGGGTATTGTATACCTTTAACGGGGTTGTTATTCCTCTAATAAGAAATTGTACTATGTAATATTCAGCTCCTAACAGGACTAGGTCTCCTAACAGGGACATTATACTTTAGTGCATACTTGTGGGTACCATCCCCACCGGGGTTTTCCCTTGGCTAGGGTTTCCTCGACAACAAATAATGGTGTTATGAGTTCTATTTTATTTTTTTATGTTATTTTCATTTCAGTAAGCTTATGATTTATTTGGAATTGGTTTAAGTTTAATTTAAAGTGTTGTAATACTGATTCAGCCCCCCCCCCCCTCTCAATATTACTTAATCCTAACATAAGAATCATTATAAAAGTCATTACCTCATCATAAAACATTGGGAGTAATTTTTTCATTGCCTTAAGTATCATGATCTCTCACATAAATACAACTAGAGTAGCAAAGAACCAAGTAAGAGTGAATTTTAAATCCTATGGACAGCAACATTTTTGGGTTGGCTTTTGGCATAAATTTTGTATGCAATTGCATGAAGGTCTACAAAACACAAAGTTTTTGGTACCCTTGTGACTGCTAATGGCTCCTCTGCAACTAGGGTTCCACTTTCACGATAATGATTGAAATTCACATATGTATAACGGATTTTGGTGGGATCTTTTTCATCGGTATTTTGGATTGTACTTTGGTGGCATGTGGACTAAATATTCAACTTGCAAAACTTTAAACTCCCAGCCTAATGAAAGATAGTTAAAGAATGTGAATGTCAATTGTATTTTGAGGGATTAATTTTGCAATATCCACAATGTAAATGTGAAATTGTTATAAGTTATTGAGAAATTATAGTGGATTCGAGATAGGAGATATTTGAATAAAATATAAATATGTAATAGTTAGGTTTCTTTCCTCTTTATATTATTGTATTGAGTAATGAAGTCGGGTTTTCTTACTGGCTCTTTCCCGACTGAGCTCTTGAACCAGTTTTTATTAATATAAATATATTAGTGGTATACCCACTTTTGCTTAAAAAAAAAAAGAGTGAATTTTAAATCCTTAATCTATCCTAAGAATGAGATTAATAGTGAAATTGATTTAGAAATTCTAAAATTTTCCATTAAAGCTAACTAAAAAATCTGGAAGGAGTGAAAATCCTTAAAGTTGTACATAGATGAAACCTTGAAGCTCATATAATGCCTAGCTTCTTCTATCATTTCCTCCAATAAGTATTTTTTCAATAAGTTACATTTTATTATTGAATTATTAGCAAAATTATTCAAGGAATCAAGGGTCGTAGATCAATTGAAGTGAAATTAAGTTAGAAAATTATAGCATCTCATTAAAGATAAATGAAAGCATTGGAAGGAGATAAAATCCCTAAGATTGTACATAAGGGAAACCCTTAAGCTCACATGATGCATAGCTTCTTGCAATTATCTTCCTCAGTAAGTATCTATTTAGTAAGTTGTATTTTCTTATTCAATTGTTAGCAAAATTGTTGAGGGAACCAAACGGTTGTAGATCAATTAGAATAAAATTAATTATGCTTTTAATTTCTTAAGTGTCTCATTAAAGCTAAATTAGAAAAATTAAAGGAGCTAAAAGCATTGAAGTTGTACATAAGTGGAACCCTTATGCTCACATGATGCATAACTTCTTGCAATCCTCCTCTCCAATAAGTATCTATTTAGCAAGTTGTTTTTTCTTATTGAATTGTTGTTGAGGGATCCAAATTGTTGTAGATCAATTGGAATGAAATTAATTATGTTTTTAAATTATTAAGTGTCTCATTAAAGCTAAATTAGAAAAATTGAAGGAGCTAAAAGCAATGAAGTTGTATATAAGTGGAACCCTTAAGCTCACAAGTTGCATAGCTTCTTGCAATCCTCTACTCCAAATAAGTGTCTTTTTAATAAATTGCAATAACAAAGTTTTTGAGAGAACCAAAGGGTTGTAGATCAATTGGAGTGAAATTAATTTTGAAATTATTGTGTCCAATCAAAATTAAATGAAAAAATTGGAAGGAGCTAAAAATCCTAAATTTGTGTACATAAGAGAAACCGTTAAGCTGACATGATGCATATATTCTTGCAATCCTCTTCTCCAATAAGTATATTGTCAGCAAGTTGTGTTTTCTTATTGAATTATTCACAACAATGTTGAGGGGAACAAAGGTTGTATATTGATTGGAGAGGATGACAATATATTCCTTGATTACATCATCTACCAAAAGTTTAAGTGAAACTGTTAAGCTCTTATGAAGCATAGCTTCTTGAAGTCCTCTTCTGGGTATGTGCAGGATCATGATATACCAAGCTATGGCCTTAAGTAACAATGAAAATTCAGAAAATCAAGGTTAGTCAACTTGACACAAAAAGTTGAACATCTTATCAACCTTATGTGAAAAAGTTGTAAGAACAGAATCTGTAGGAAATTGAATGTAGTTTCTAAATTACTAGCCCTTTTCTGAAAAAAAAATTAATCTAATTGTTCAATATTTTAGATTTCAATGAAGTAGTACGAAAATTTCAGGAAAAACATAAAAAGTATGTGTATGTCTGACCACCTTAATCACAATCAAATGATGATATATTTTCACAAGATTCTAAATATAAGTAGTAGACTCATGCCTAGATGTGACGCATATTTTTGTGTTATTTTTTACCAAATAAATAATTAATAATGAATTTTTTGGTACAACTTATTCAAAATAAAAAAAACTCTCGTGTCTGACCACCTTAACTAATTCTAAAATTTACAAAATTGGGAAAAAAAAAAATTCTTATAGTAGGCAAAGCATAGAATGTGACACATGTTTTAGATTTCATAAAGGTTAAACTGTTTGAAAGTTATGGTTGTTTTTCAATCAGTATATCAATCAAGACTTTAGAGATATCTCAACTAGAAAATAAGTATTACTTACTGAACTCAAATTCTGACAGCAATCATATTGATGGAAAGTTGATAATGTCTTTAAGAAACCCTTTTTGTTTCATCAATCTTGGGTAAAAAAAAGTCATCAGCTACATTGTCTAAGTCTGTAGATCAGAGAAAATATGGTGAACACGTCATTTGGGTTGACAAACCACATTTGGCATTGGAAAGCCAAAACCCAAAGCAACTACCAAGCCTAATCATTTATCCGATATTATCGTATATCCAAAATCTCCTGCCCAAATACAACATTTTGATTTCAAAATTTTATGATTCAAGTTTTTTCAATTTTTCAATTTTATGAGTTTTAGTTTATATATTATAAATTTCATTTGTTTTAATATTTATATTAGATGGTAATAGCATTAGTATTATATAATTATTTAAATATTACTATTATATAATTTTTTAAATATTAATATTATATAACTATTTAAATATTAGTATTTTATAATTATTTAAATATTAGTATTATATAATTATTTAAATATTAGTATTTAAATTTCTCTATTTTATAATAGTATAATATTAGTATTAATTATTTATTAATATTTATAGTATAACAATAATACCTAGGAGAGAGAGTAGGAATTGTAGAGAGAGAGGGAGTAGGAACTCTAGAGAGAGAGAGAGAGAAGTAGGAGAGGAGTAGGAACTCTAGAGAGAGAGAGAGTAGAAGTACCAGAGAGGGAGTAGGAACTCTCTCTCTCTCTCTCTCAACACATATATTACCTCCTGCCATGGAAATCTTGCAAAATGACGGCGCATATGGAGAGTCTTGTATTCCTATAAATAGAGAACTACAGAGCCATATGAGAATGTATATGTAATTATTTACACACCCAGTTCAGGGTTATAAGAGAAGATTTACTTGAAGCTAAAATAGGGAGTGTGTGAACCAAATTAGGAGTTACAAGAAAAAATAGGAGTTTGTTGAGCAGAAAGGGTCCTCTGATTTCCAGGTTTATAACTCTATTCAATATGTGGGGATGAGAGGAGGTAAAGATGGTTTAGAATTTGGTCTTTCATTCAATATTTTGTTTATAGATCAGTTAGTTTATCTGCAGCCAAAATAGCTTTGCTTCAATGTAATTTTGATTGGAAACAAGTCTGCAAATGTGATTCTGTTGATGATAGTCAGGAGGCAGCCATTAATCATTAGCTCATCAAAAAATTGGCCATTATTTAGGGCCCTCCTGGCACTGGAAAAACATTAATCGGGTTGCAAATTATAAAGGCTTTGCTTCATAAGATTGCAAATTCCTTTGGTCCCATTCTCATAGTGTGCTTTACTAACAGAGCTCTAGATCAATTTTTGGAGGGAATATATGAATACGAGAAAATTCTAGCAAGGTTAGTATCTAGAAGTCAGAACTCAATTCTTAGCAAATGTACTCTTGACCAGGGACAAGAGAGCTGATATCATATTGTTTTCTTTGGTACAAGAAACATTGAATTCTTAATTTGAATGTAAAAACATCAGAAAATATAGGATTTCTTAACATTCCAAATAGAACAAGTGTGTTACCCTTTTTAGGGCTAGAATTGGTTTGTATGTCTTTGGAAATGTCAAGATAGTCTCAGACAATTCTCCAGTGTGGAGTCATATCATAAAGCATTTTACATATAATGGGTATGTTGGTAATGGAGTACCACTATATTTTCCTAAACATCTAGATGATGTTGGATGTATGTTGTTACCAAATCTCATGTTTTAAGGAGGTATGACGATGGAAGTATGAGCTTTTGTACCAAGAAATGTGCAAAGAAAAATTAATTTGTGGTCATCTTTGTCCCAGGAA
>MU227807.1:1035480-1051674 GCA_018584345.1 Thuja plicata | reverse complement strand
ATGACATCTTGTACATGTGTTACTTATAAAACTGTCACTTAACCAATATCGCATATAATTGTATCACTGTCACTTATAAAAAATGATGCTTCAAAGTTTCACATTTCCAAATATATGTTACTTATAACAATGTCGCTTATGACATTTAAACGGCACTTGAATAAACTGCATTTTAATATGTTACTTATAAAATTTTTGATTATGAAAATGTCACCTAGGCAAAGAAATGATACTTATCATCGTGTCCCTTACTACATCCTATCTATATGTTACTTATAGAAGTGTCACTTATTCAATATCGCTTATAATTGTATAATTCCAATATGCAGAATAGCACTTGATGACAAGTCTACCAACTCATCACCAAGTCAATGCAAAATGTTAAATTGTAATGATGTCAACTCCATAAAGTCATCACTCATGACATTCTATAAATTAATCGCTTATGAATATTTTGATTATGAAAATGTCACCTATGCAAATAAATGTTACTTATAAAAATGTCGGTTATGACATATTGTACATATGTTACTTATACTAGTGTCACTTAATCAGTATCGCTTATTATTGTATCACTGTTAGTTATAAAAAATGGTGCTACAAAGTTTCACATTTCCAAATGAATATTACTTATACAAATGTCGCTTATGACATTTAAACGGCATTTTAATATGTTAAAAGTTTTGATTATGAAATTTTAAAAATTCTTGCCACTCTCTTTTCCTACCACTCTCTTGCATCTTGATAGGACGTCCAGGGCGCCTCCATTTTTGGGGTGTCCTGCTACATGTGATATCCTGCTCCATCCAGGAGCTTCAAATCTCAAAACCTTGATAACTTTTCAACCTAAATGTACAACCTATCATTGTCAAAGAAAAAATTATGGTAAATTAAAAAATAATTACAGAGTTAATTGCAGAGATAATTTTACTTACTAATCTTTCCAATTCCATCCATTCTAGTTGAAAACTTCAAAGAAAATTCTTCATCTAACTTTGTGAAACACATCTGTCAAGTCAACCACAAAACAACACCATTATATAAACTGCAAAACAGTAACATTTCATTACTTTTTTAGAATAAAAATCCCTCAAATATAACATTATTTAGTACAAATTGATGTTATTTACTTGGTGATTTCAACTTTATTGAAAGCTGCACCAAAAAAAACAGAAAGTTGATTTTTTTTAATACAAAAATAAAGTAGACACAAACTAGAAAGGAAATTTTTTAGATTAAATATTTAATAACAATTTCACAATTGATGATTTCACCTTTACTGAAAGGTGCACAAAAAATAATCATTACAGAAATTTAATTGGTTTTTAATAAATGATAAAGTAGACACAAAATAAAAAGGAAAATTTCAGATTAAATATTCAATAACAAATGCACAACTTTCTGAAACATCTAACCCAAAACAGAAAAAAAAAATCTGAACTATTGATAGGGTTTTTAATAAACGATAAAGTAGACACAAAATAAAAAGGAAAATTTCAGATTAAAAATTCAATAACAAATTCACAACTTTCTGAAACATGTTGAAAAAAAAAAAAAATCTGAGCTATTGACCCATTTGTATTAAAGAACTTTATAACCCTAGAAACCTTGCACTGAAAACATTCCATACAAAACTGCAAAAACTAACCCATTCTTAGAAACTACGTTGTAAATCTCAGACAGATTTAAACATATAATCATTCAAAAATCTGCGAAAACTAATTCATTCTTAGAAACTACGTTGTAAATCTCAGCCAGATAGATTTAAGCTTATAATCATTCAAAAATTTGCAAAAACTAACTCATTCTTAGAAACTACGCTGTAAATCTAAGACAGATTTACGCATATAATCATTCAAACATTACAGCTCAAATAATAAAAAGCTACTGTTGAACCCTATAACCGTAAAACCGTTCCCCAATCTCCAAGCAGTAGGCCAGAAAATAACATACCTGGATTCATAATCTTCCTTAGACTCATCGTAGGGCTGTTGCCTTTCTTTATACTCAATAAATCTAACAACGTCATACTTATTTAATATATTGTTTGGCTTTAGTGCAAGCGTGGCAGAATAATATGATTGAATCCATGCAGAAGACCACTTGTCTAGACAGGTCGGCTCTCCCTCACATTAACTTGCACGTATTAAATGCGTTGAAAATCACCATTTAGTAGCCCAATGCATCTAAGAAAATAAAATAATCACTCTGCTCACCGTTGGTCACTGGTTGGCAACTTCATAAGGGAATAAATTGCTTAACCATTTTGAAGTATTAATAATGCAAAACACATTAGTGTTTATAGTATTTTATGTATCATTTTATCAATTATTTAAAAAAGAGCTATTGATTTAGGGATGCTTAGATGTCCATTGACATTTTCAAATGTAGGTTATAGATAGTTTTTCAATAGATAATTAACAAATTGATATTTACTATTAAATTATATCACAAGTATTTTATGTCGCATTAGTTCAGTTAATATTTTATGTAAGTTTAACCATGTATTAGTGCATACTTTACTATAGTGCTTCAATTATAATTGGAAAGGAGGCATTTTCTTCCTATTTTTTTTCTTATTTGCAAAAGTGACAATTATTAACTTAATTTCAAGCTTATAAAAGTGAGGGCAAATTTTCTTTTGTGATATCTTGGGAGCAGAGATGTCTTTTTAATGGTGTGTAGATACATGTTGAAAATCTATTTTTTGCCAATACACAAGTAGTTGGAAGGCCATTTTATTCCCATTGGCATGGATCTTTTAATATGTCAGTGTAGCTATAATTAAAATAAGCTTAACAAGGTTAAAGACTGTGTCATCTCACCTCATTGGCGGCTAGAGGTATTCTCATTTCTAGTTTATACACCTTTTTTTGGTGTGCCTCTTGACTCTTGGCTTCTCCAACAAGGATTTCTCATGAACCCATTATCCTCACTTAAGTCATAAAGTCGCTTCATAATATCTACTCTAAGTGATAAAAATCAAATATCTCTAAAAAACATTAGAATATTGCCAAGGGTAGAATTATAAATCATTGCACTAAGCTGAAAAAGAATGGAAGCCAAGACCAAGAGCTAATAGGAGACTAAAGCCATGATCAATCACTAAAAATAGAAGTTACTATAAAAAATATTATTAAAAATAATAAGTCAATGGGAATAAGATATAATTAATAATAAGTTACAATTATCATTTGAGCCTATCAATTAGAATTTTAGATATAATTTTATAAAGAATATTACAAAGGCTAATAGGCATATAATTATCCAAAGAGGTTGCAATATCATATTTTGTAATCAAGGATATAGAGGTAGAATCATTTTTTCTTCAAATTTATCTAATCAGAAGAAATCCCTTGCAACATTGTAAATATCCATCCCTACCAATTTCTAAAGGTCTTCAAATAAAACATGTGGAAGCCCATCAAGCCTAGGGGCTTTAAAGGCTCGAAAAAATAAGAGAGCTTCTCTAACTTCCTACATAAATATATTCTTGTGATTTTTTTGATGTCTTGATCTATGATAACCTTTTAAATAACCTTGAAAATAACATTAGGATAAATGATACAATTATGAGAATTTTTTTGGAAATTGGAAAATGACACAACTATATTATATATCTCACTATCATCCTCAATATAAGATCCATCACCCCTCTAAAGCCTTCTAATTATATTTATGCTCCAATGCTTCATGGTTGAATATTGAATTTTTTTTGTGTTCCTATCACCTTGATTTAGGCATTGAACTCTTGATTTTTATTTCCCAAAATATCCTCTTATTTATTAAGTATGATCCATTTCTCCCTTAGGGACTTCTCTTCATTGAAAAATTCCAATTCAGTATGTCCTACCTTTAATTTATCTTCAAAAATCTTCAACTTAGAGGCATTTTGTTTATTAGTGTTAAAATATTACCAAATGAGATTTTATTCAAGCCTTTAACCATATCCTTAACCAACTTCAACTTTAGGGTCACTTGGTACATCAAATTACTAGCAAAAGGAGTGCTCCACTATTAATCCACAAGCTTCTTGAAATGCGGATGATAGGTATAGATAGTTTTGTACCTAAAGGGGAAAGGGCCTTTATTTAACACTTCATGCCAAATAGAATTACGGAATTGTGGTCTGAACCATCTTAGGAGGCGGCTATTTACAAAAACATTGGCAACATTTATCCCAATTTTTTGAGATTAGGAACTTACCTATTTTAAATTTGATAAGGTGATTTCTCTATAATCTATTTGACCAGGTGAAGAGAGAACCTTGCATCTCTATAACCACTAGACCAGCAGGAAAATTAAAATCAGATGGCTCGCTCATTCTATTTGAGAAGTCATCAACACAACCCTATTATTCTAAAGGATACAAGGGGTAATTGAAGTCTCATCAAAACATCCACTTTTCAAAACAACATTTAAGGATAAGATAGGTTAGGGAGATCCATAGAGAATCTCTAGGGGATTGAGCATTTAGGGAATACACATTAACCAAATTCCAAGCTTGAAAATATTTCAATTTGTGCAACATTACTATCTGACTATTTATAGAAGTGTGGAAAATGGTTCTTGAAAAGGAAACTAGGTTCAAAAGAGTAGTCAATCCTCCTAAGTATGCTTCAACATCACTAACAAATATGTTTGCACAAGGCCATTTTAAAAAAAAAGCTTCCTCTTTAATTTTATTTTCTTAAAGAAGTATAATATCAATCTTCTACTCTACTAAAATACATTTTAGAATGTATTTTTTTGTTAGCATAAATGATGTAGTGATGCTAAGTGAAGAATTGATGAAGATTGGTATAGATTTGCTAATAGGCGAATCAGTTATTTGGTTGTCATTGATGTCAACTACTTGACTTATTATTTTCAATATATTACCTGATATTGTGTAAGTGAATCATGAGTTGTAGTTGGTTTCTAATGTTTCTATTCTTATGGAAGCTTTTATCATGTGTGTTAATGATAAATTTTCCATTTTGATGTTTGATATGGAGAATTAAGTTTGTTATGTTTGAATGAACTCAAACCAAGTAATTGCTAAAATAGTCAGTGATATATAGTAAATGATTTGAATATTTTTTCAGATCTATGAAGTATTTGATGGACTGGTCACAGGATATAGTTATATTCATTGTCAAGATACTATGTGTATGATCAAGAATCATAATGTTATCTAGTACTACTAGTTTAATTGACTAGAAGTGATGTTAACAAAATGAACATGTAAACAAGACAATTTTTTTGAACAGGCTATGAATATTTGTTGATTACTGTCTGTGTTTCCACTCTGAGCCATCCATCTGTCATACCGCATTTACTACAGGATATTTTTTGCATTAGGGTTAGCCTTTAGTATGGCTCCGACCAACTTTGGCCCAGCAGTTGCTGCTGGTGCTCGAGTTGAAGCTTCGGACAACCATGGTGCCTCCTCTGAACAAACATCCCCGCAAGTTTGTCTCGAAGGTCTTTCACGAGGTAACCCTGATATTATCCTTAATCCACAGGAATTTGATTCTGCATGTGAATGGTTAGAAAAGCATACGCTAATTGGATATTTTGTGGGTCGTAATCCTCCTGAAAGTATCCTCAAGGATTGGGTCAACAAGAGCTAGACCCCTCATGGGGTCTGTCTTGACGGTGTGCAAAACCTTACCAAAGGTTTTTTCCTTTTCCAATTTGCTAACCCTTCTCAGGAAGAAGTGGTTTTTAATCGTGGACCCTGGACTGTTAGGTCCTCCCTGTTAGTTTTTCAGAAATGCTCTCGAGATTTTATTATCTTAGATGACAAAAAACTTAGGGTTCCAGTTTGGGTTGAGTTCCCTGGCCTCCCTTTGCCATGCTGGCCATTTATTGAGTCTATTGCTAAGACCCTAGGCAAAGTCATTGTCATGGAACATGACAAATTTTTCAATGCCCATCCCCAGAAGCGGGTCTGTGTTGAGGTCGACCTTTCTAGGGACCTCAAGGACACTGTTGAAATTCAGATTGGTGCTCTCACCATCTCTCAAAAGGTGCTTTATTTGAATCTACCCAACACTTGCTATCGGTGTTAATCGGCAGAGCACAAGATCAAAGACTGCCCACTGGTTACCCCTCGGGTGAAACCCGTGCCTAAAGACGCACCAGTTAAGGCCACCAAGGCTGAAAAAAAAGAAGAATGGATTACCGTTACGTGTAAAGGCCAGAATGCCTCAGGTCCTAAGATGCCACCAGCCTCTAGTGCTGTAGTGTCATCTCTGAATGCGCCCATTGGTCATTCTCTGCTAGTTGATTCGCCACCAGTGGCGCCCATTGTTTCAAACCCTCTTTCATAGGGGAAGAGTTCAGCTGCAACGCCAACCACTCCAGAAGTGGTGCTTGTACCGCCAACAGTTTCTTTGCCCACTTCCAGGGCTGTGTGTTAGTCTCGCAGTCCTGATGGACACACGGTAGACCCAGATAAACGACAGTTCACCTCTGGAGATTTCCTCCCCAGCTTTGGTTCTATTCCAGCCTATTTGCAGAATAGCTTCTCCTCTCTCGGGGATGAGGAAGCCATGCAAGAGCTTTTATGAATTTTTTGTCCTGGAATGGGCGAGGTCTAACTGACCTCTCCAGAAAGTACTATATTCATGATACCCATCGCAGACTTCAGACTCTGGATGTGCTGTGTTTACAAGAAGTTAAAATTTTGGGGTTTTTGCTTAACTCTTCCTGTCGTGTCATATGGCCGGACGGCATTGTCTTTTCTTCTCAGCATGAAGCTGGCAAAGGTGGAGTCATTACTATTCTGTCACCTTGCCTTCATTCTTGTGTTATTGTGCATGGATCTGACCCGATGCAACGTGTAACCTGGATTTTTCTATCTCTGCATAATCATTCTTTTGGTATTATTAATTTTTATGCCCCCAATGATGCTATTGAAAGATCTCAATTATGGTACTAGTTGGCAGACAACTTGCCTTCAGCTACTTGGGTTATGTGTGGGGACTTTAATATGGTTGAGCTGGCCACTGACAAGGAGGGAATTTTTCCTTTTCACTGGACAGCTGAGGAGAGAGAAGCCTGGTATCACATGTGCAATAAATTGGGCCTTTTTGATCCCAACGCTAACCGCCGCCAACAGGGTGGGGTCTGGCATACTTGGTTTAATTTTAGAGTGGGTTCTGACCGCATATTTAAGAGACTAGATCGTGCTATTATAACGGATCGATATTTTTTCTCTTTTTCTGAAGACCGAGGCCTACTTGTCATTCCTCTGATAGATATTACCTTGTCAGATCACTTCCCCATTTACTTTTCCATTACCTGGCAGTCCTGCGCCAGGAGAGCTACACAGACGCAATTTTTTCTTAACATGTCTGTGCTGATGCACAAGTCCACTCTATCCCACATTCTGCAAGCTTGGAATCTTGAGCCTCGGCCCCACAGTGATACAGGTTGGATTCAATGGTGGAATGATGCCATTTCCTGCACTGTGATATTTTTTTGCATCTATGGCCATTAGCTAGCCTGCTACAGAAAGCGTGCTTATGAAGCTAATACTAAGGCTCTGCGTAGCGCTGCTGAAGCGCTTATGTTGAACCCTTTTGACACCGAGCTCCAGCTTAAGCTGGCCCAACTTCACCATGAGAAGCAAATTGTTGATGCCTATGCTACTCGTGGTGCTCAAATCAAAGCCTACCTCCATTGGTAGGAAGTGGGCAACAAAGCTTCCAAGGAGTTTTTTCAGGCTCTCAAAGCTCGTCATACCAATCCTGGTATTCAAAAGATTAAGCAAGGACCTGAAACCCTCACTAAACTTCCAGCCATTCTTCAGGCCTTTGTCCAGCACTATGAGCAAGTCTTTGCTTCTCAGGGCAATTCAGCTGCTCAGGATGAAGCTCTCAAGGCCTGTATTGCTGTTACTCCAAACCGCCTAATGGTTGAGAAGCGTACCTTGTGTGAGAAAATTCTTACCATATCAGACCTCAAGGAGGTGGATTTCTCTATGGCCAGTGATAAATCTCCAGGATGCGATGGCTTCCCCTGTGAATTCTACAAACACCTCTGGGATACTGTGGGTTCTGACTTGCACAAAGTTTACCTGGAAGATTTTCACAACAAAAGATTGGGCAACATAATTAACAAAGGGAATATTAAATTCATACCTAATTCTAGTGATCCGAAGGATATCTGCAATTGGAGGCCCATCACTCTATTGAATGTTTCATACAAGATCATTGCCAAAGCCTTAGCTCTCAAGATCAGACATCTCCTTCCCCTCATTATTCGTCCTGAGCAAACTGGCTTTATTAAGTCCAGGTATATTCTTGACAACATCATTGCGGTTTGGGAAGGGATGGAATGGGCTCGTCAATCCAAACAGGCTGCTCTATTCTTCAAAATTGACTTTGCTAAAGCCTATGACCACATTGAATGACCTTTCATTCTGCCTATGCTTCCAGCTCTGGGGTTTGGCCCTCACTTCCTGCAATCTGTGGAAATGCTATTTGGAGATGCTTCTTCTTGCATTACTATCAATGGGGCCTAATCTGACACTTTTGGGCTTTTTAGATCCATCCAGCAAGGCTGTCCGCTGGCTCCTACCTTATATGTGCTTGTTGCTAAAGGCTTTGGGTATTTTCTTGCCAACTCTATTTCTGCTGGTTTGGTTCGGGGTATTTCACTTCCTGATTCTTCTTCCCAGTTGGTCAATGGCCATTTTGCTGATGACTCCTTTCTCACTCTTATTGAGGATGAGGAGAACATTTCCAATGCCTTGCAATTCTTGGACACCTTTTGTCAAGCCTCTGGATCAGCCATTCAATGGTACAAAACTCTTTGTTTCAGACAATCCTTTCTTCCAGCTCCGCCCTGGCTTGCTAGTTTCGGCTGGAAATGGGTGCAACAAGGAGAAGTTTTTTGCTTCCTAGGCATCCCTTTTGCCTTCCATGGCTCTGCTGTGGAATTATGGAATGCTGTTCTTGCTAAAATTGAGAAAAAAATGCATTACTGGATTTGCAAGCCGCTCTCTCTAGCAGGGAAGTTCCAGATTTGTTCGAAAGTGCTGGCTGCTACCCATGTTTATTATTCCTCTTGTTGGGCTCCCTCCAAGGCCTCTTATCTCAAGTTTGAGCACCTGCTCAGAGACTTTCTTTGGGCCTCCGGTGCTGATGGCCATGGGTTTCATAGGGTTGCTTGGGAGTACTGCTGCCTTCCCCATGACTCTCGAGGCCTGGGCGTTCTTTCCACCCAGAAGAAAGGGCTTGCTCTTTGTGTGAAGTGGATTATTTGAGCTCTCACTGGTGATGAGGCATGGAAAATTCTTGTCAGACACTGCATCTCCGCCAAATTTCTAGTTCACCGGCCTGCCTGGAAAGGCCTTGGCCTCCAAACCTTGCTCACTATGAAAGAACCTATTCAAATCCAGGGTACCTTCATTATCAAGAGCATTTGGAAAGCCTGGGAAGCTATAAATCCCTAGCTCTGATGGGATGGTGATGGTTTTTGCAATGGGATTTCTTTCAATCAGCAGAGTCTCTGGTGGTCTCCTCTATTTTCCATACATGGTATACCCTTGGCCAAAACTCAAGGGGCTTGTGCTCTGTGTTTTTTCAAACGCGGCATTCGGACTCCCAAAGATCTTTTTTCCAGAATCTCTATGGGGCTCCGATCTTGGGAGGATATGTAGGTTCAATTTTGGCTGGCTCGTTTTGATCGCCAGACTTTTGATCTTTTGGTTTCAGCTATTCCTACCAATCTTCTTCACAAGATTGGCATTCTGGCTAATAGGCCGTGCTGGTAGGATTGGAAATGGTATCCTTCCATGCCTTTCAGCAATTACAAACCAAGGCTGGGGTATAGGTGGTTATCCCCGCATCTTCCGATGGCGGATATCCTTAACCAGAGATGGCATCTTCATTCGGCCGCTTCCCACTAGAGCTCTCATTTTCATACCATCTGGACCACCATTACAGAACCCAAGATGGCTCTTTTTTCTTAGTGTCTTTTGTTTCAAGGTCTCTCAGTTGGCCCTAGACTCAAACATCTAGGAGTTCATGACCCTCACTGTCCTTTTTGCGGTCACCCTGAGACCTTTTTGCACATTTTCTGGTTCTGTAGGAGAGCTCAACAGTATTGGCAGTGGATTCACAATTTTTTTAAGCCTTTTTGGCCTGAGCCCTTCTCTTGGCATATGATTGTCTTAGGAGACTCTCCCAGACTCCCCTCCAAGTTTACTCAAATTTGGCATACTTTCAGGATGGAGATTTTGTTTAATCTTTGGAAAGATAGAAATGCTATTATTTTTTCTCACAGCTCTCTTGATACAAATGTTTCTATGTTTAACAAAGATTGTATATGTAATAATGTTGTTATGCAGATTCAAGTGCAAGCCAATAAAGTAGCTATGGAAGTGGCTCACCTGCAGGAGCTTCTCAATCATTGGGGAAATGCTCCCTGCACTATTTCTCGGGTTCCTCCAGATGCTCTTTCTGCTGAGGGCATGCCTCCCAGAGGCCACCGCTACGGGCACAGCTCCTCTGCGTGCCACTCACACACGCCGCGGTCCCAGGCCCCCCACCACCACTCTCTAAGAGGTGGCGGGGATGGATGGTGGTGTTGCTCGGCTTCGCCGCCTCCTCAGCAGTCTGGGTGGGTGCAGGCTCTGGCGCATTCTGCCCCTCCTAGTGCTCCTACTATTTCTGGTGCTCGCCGTGGTTTGTATTGGCCTCCTGCCACCTCTTCCAAGTTTCCCCGTTTGGCTCTTTCTATCTCCCCACCCAAGGTGGATGAAGAAAAAGAAAAAGAAAATACTGATGATGTTGGTTGGGTGCTTCCCGACTTTCCTGCCTATCCCACTAAGAAGTGGGGACCGGATGATCAAGATCCTCCGCCTTGTGCCTCTGCTCTTGCTGCCTAAGGGCTTAATGTTTTTTTGATGAATAGTTTTCATTTCCGGCTCTGCCGTGTGAACTATGCGGGGTGATTTCGATATCCCCCGACCCCTTTTTTGTGGATATGTAACTTTAATATTTTTTAATAGAAAAGGCACTATTCATCAAAAAAATATTTGTTGATTAGTGATGAAATTCATTATAACTAAAGGATCGGTGATGATTTTTGTAACGTTAAAAGTTAGTTCCATGAATTTTGGACTTACTTGATAGCACATTGATAGAGGTACACATTTGAGAAAGGTTCTTTAGGAATTTTCCTTTTTTTAGACAAAAGATTTTTTTAAAGTGCTTAACTACCAAGGTAAAATCGACTAGAAAGCTGATACGGTCAGAGAAATTTTTTTACGAGTTTCTAGATACATTCTATCTTACCTAAGATGATCTAAATCATCCATATCTTAGATCTACGGTTTGTTGTAAGTCAGTGGAAGTAATTCTATAAAGAAGAACAGTTGAAGAAGAACAAAAAAAAGTAGGAGCCTGATTATGAATTGCAAGAGGATTTGAAGACAAAGGAAATAAAGGAATCAAGTGTGATCAAGCCAAGGAAGAATATACATTATGGTAATTTATTTTAAATCTTGAAAGGATCTGATCATGCAGAGGTAGTGCGGTTTTCACAAATCATTCTATATGTTTATTTGTAATCATTGTAATAGCAAGATCCCCTAACAGGGTAGATCCTAATAGATCTTTATTGTAAATCCTTTAACAAGGTGGCGCATGGCTTGTGTTTAAATTCCTATAATAAGGCTTCTTCTAATAGGGAAAAGATCCTAAGAGGTCTTAAGAAAATACCTTAGGAGGGTAAAACCTAATAGTGTTGTGTAAACGTTTTGTAGGGTATAATCCTCACAAGACGTATTCTAGAAGAGTAAAATTTTTTTGGGTATAATCTCACACCGTATTTTTTTCCCATTTGGGTTTCCACATGATAATTATGGCATTTACATTGTTTGATTGATTACTTGTGGATGTATGCCTTGAAATTTTACTTATGTTAGTTGCTACTATATGTTCTGGTTCATAAAGTTTAAAGAACTTGAGTTGGTGAAATTGTGTGGATTATTGATTCAACCCTCCTATCTCAGTAATCATACATGTATTAACAATTGTTATCAGAGCATAGGTCCCTTGACTATGAAGTTTTAACATCTTTGGGGAAATAGCTGAAGATGTATAAGAAGGAAGCACCCAAGTTCTCTAAGGAAAAGTTCTCTACATGGGTAAGCAGGATGAAGCTGCATTTGTCTGGCATTAGAGAGAAATTATTGGATCATCTTAAAACAAAGCATGTGTAACCTACATGCACTTTAACTCCTCAGGAAATATACAAAAATTTGGAGCACAATTCTATTATGAAAGAAATCGCAAGTGTTTTAGTTGATGCTAAGTTTATAGATATCACAAAAATGGATAATGATAAATATATGTGGAATAAGTTGGCAATAGTTCATGGCAGTGATGCTCATGTCCAGGAAGATAAAGTAGATAGTCTCAGAGGAAAGTATGATGAAATGATAATGCAGGAAGGAGAAAATATTGGTCAATACAATAAAAGAACTAAGGAGGTTGTCTCTACTATCAAAGGAGCTAGTGGTCAACTATATAATGATGATGTGGTGAATAAAATATTGAGAACCATTCTACCACAATATGCTATTAGAGTCTTTTCGATACAAGAACTAAGATCTATCAGTCCTACTAATGTGATTCTAGACTCTTTGATTGGAAAACTTGATGCTTTTTAGTTGAGTAACTTTGATAACAATATACCTAAATTAGAGTCTTATGTAAAGGACTCCCTAACCATTGGTTAATCAAGGAAAGGATAAGAAATATCTAATAGTTCTTAAAGGAAAAAGGATAATGATTCTATCATGTATGAGGAAAGAGAACATGAAGAGTTGGAAGCACTGCTAGCAAGGAGGTTACCTTGAGGAAAAGGAAAGTATCAAGGTAAACTGCCTTTAAAATGTTATTCTTGCAACAAAATTGGTCATACTGCATCTAGATGTCTTGATAATGATAGGAAAGATAATTTCAATAAATTCAATAATTTTAAAAACAAGACTAAGAAAGTATGCTACGTAGTAGAAGAAGGAGCAACTGATGAAGAATCAGATGGAAGAGATGATGAGGAAGAGGTAGTCTTTGTTGTAGTCAAAGAAGAACCCTCAACTAGTGTAGATGGACATAGTCAAGAGAAGGCATTTATTTCAAGCATGAATTATAGTGGTGATTGGATAATAGATAGTGGGTGTACAAATCACATGACCAATGATATAGGAAAATTTATTTCAATAGAAGAATGTGATGGTGGTGAATTTAGATTTGGTAATAGTTCACCATGTGTAGTAAGAGGTAAAGGTTATATATCACTTAATGATACTACCAACTATGATGATGTTTATTGGGATGATGGATTAGAGTATGACTTGTTAAGTGTTTCTTAGTTGAATAAAAAAGGTTTCAGGTTGGAATTCAATAATGGTGTATGAAAGATCTTAGGAACATCTAGAAATTTGATTGCTACTGGAAAAAAAAATAGAGGTAACTTATTTCGATTGGATCCTACCATTAAATATTGTTTGATTCCTAAAGTTGAAGACAATTAGCTATGGCATAAGAGATTTTGTCATGTAAATTTTGATAATATGAGAAATGTCAGCAAGCATAAATGTGTTATTGGTCTACCTACATTAACTAAGCCTCAAAATTCTATGTGTAAAGTATATCAATTGGGAAAATTAATGAGGTCTAGCTTCACAAGTAAGTTCTATTCATCTCACAAAATTTTTGACCTTGTTCACGCTGACTTGTGTGCTTTGATGAGAACAAAGATCTATTATGGAGATAAGTTCTTTAACTTATTTGTTGATGACTACTCAAGAATGATGTCTCTTATGTTTTTAAAGGATAAATATGATGCATTCTAAATGTTCAAGATGTATAAGGAAAGAGTTGAGAAATAAACAGGTAAATCACTTAAATGTCTTAGATCTAATAGAGAAGGTGAGTTTCCTTCACATGAGTTTACTACATTATGTGAAGAACATGGAATCAAAAGATAATTATCAGTACCTAGAACACCTCAACAAAATGCTATTGTTGAGAGAAGGAACAAACCCATAATTGATTGTGCCAAAACACCATTGATACAAAATGAAGTGGATCAAACATTTTGGAGAAAAGTTGTAAGTACTACTATTTATACTCTGAATAGGGTACGACTTTAAAAAGGTACAAGATAAACACCTTAGGAGCTGTGGTATGGTCATACTCCTAATGTCAATTAATTTAAAAATTTTGGAAGAAATTTTTGTTTTTTTTTAGTAAAAGGCCGTAGCCACAATTTTATTATTAAAGTTTATCAATTACAGAAATCTCCATTCACTACGGGCACTAGTAGGATAGAATGGAGAAGAAAACCTCAAGTCTAGCTAGGGACCTTAGTCCAAATCATTCTATTGCATTTAATTATGTTTAATTATGAGGGCATTCCCTCATTTACAAATGGTATCAAACCAACATTTACATTGATACCTATATCTTGAAATTTTTTGGGCTTCAATATTACAATTTAGCACAGTTGATGTCTTGCCTTCCATCCTCTTTCACCAATGGATTGTCAGAGTTTTGATCTCTGAGTTCTTTTCTTACCCATCTGAGATTCACCTCTACCCATGGACACATTACTCTACACATAGTTTCTTGACATATTATTTACATTAGTCCTTCTCGCCAATATCTCTAAAAAAGATAGGATTCGGTCCTGATTAATGTACAAGTATCTGAGTTTATATACCTATTAAATACTATCAGTATTATTATCATTCCTGAGAAAAGTAACCAAAACCAATTATTACTCATTCCTTTAATGACTATGTATAGACCTTCATACTCACCTCATAGCATCTTCTTGTCTATCTATCTGAACTATTGCTGAAGAAACTGGAGCCACTCATAGTTCAGGACAAAGATAAAAAAAAATTCCATTTTTCACAGTTAAACAAGGAAGGCCTATCTTCTCAAATCATACATATAAATAAACTCATTCTACTAGCCATTAAAGGATATGTTCTTATCATATACATAAGTAGAACTAATGTAGCAGATAATTTAAAACAAAGATAAGAATTAAGTTTAACTGTATACCCTACATGATAAAAATAAGATTATTTTTTTTATTTTTGAGAGAAGTCATATCCCCCCAACAAAGATATGATTACATTAATCCAAAGTGATACAAAGCTTACAAGTTAGTGTATATATTTACATATATCTATCTCTAGATATGTGTATATATTTATAATTAGAAGAATGTGATTGTTTCTAGGTTTATCCTTCATAACAGATCCCATAAAAATAATATCAATGATAATTTATTGCTAGCCCACCCTGCCATCATAAAATACTACACTACTGTGTTCATCGTCTATTACAATGTTAATACAATTGCTTGTTTTTGTTTCTATACTTAAAGCTACTAGTCGATTTAATTCTTTTAGCATCTTCTTGTTGTGCAGCCTAACAAGGTCATTCATAGAGAACAAGTGAGTTGCCTTGTCAAATTCTTCTTTTTGATATGGCATGATTTTCGTAGGGGCACATGTCATTAGTAGTTTCCAATCCTCCTTTGTTGGTTCTACATTTCATATGTTTTGCAATGTTTGGCAGAATTTTTTTTTGTGTTGTTGATTCTCTTTGTTGTCGAAATAATGTTTGAAGGGTGACAACTATTGTGAATTTGTTTAACAAAAGAATTTTTATTTCTTGTCCCATGTAAATGGTCTTATCCATTACAAGTGTCAGTTGTGTTAAGTCACCAACCAGGATTATGGAGACGCCACCAAAGCATAGGCGTTGGTTATTAGGGAATGCTTGGCGTAACCTACTATCTATTTTTTGGAGTAACTTCGGTCCTATGAAGGTCATTTCGTCAATGAGGATGTATCTTATGCTCTTTATTTGTTATTGAAATGTTGTTAATGCTTGTCCTTGTAATGGTTGCATTTCTTTGATTGGTAAACTTGGTGCTAGTTTAAGTAGTTGGTTTTCTTGTTGTGGTTTGTTGTTGTTTAGATTAAATCTTAAGCAAGAAATTAGGTACAATTTTTTTAATTTGATTTCTGGATTTTGATTGTGTGTAATTTTTAGCATCAACGTTTCAGATCACACTCCGTGATCCATCATCAGGATAAGAGCAAAGAGCATGAAGGAATGAAAAAATAATAAGATGCAGACCAGGCCTCACTTAGAAGATAAAAGA
>MU227807.1:1006250-1035380 GCA_018584345.1 Thuja plicata | reverse complement strand
TATATATATATGTCTAATGTGTATATCAACATCATGTGTGGGTGTGAGGGTATGTGTGTATGTGTGTCTGTGTGTGTGTATGTGTGTGCATGCAGTATTGTGGGTGTGAAGAAGACGAAGAAGGAAAAGAAGAGGAGGAAGTACTACATCGACCCAACAGGGGGAGTGGAAATGACAGCCCACCACGGAGTGAAGGAGGTGGAAGGGGGAAGGGGGGTTGACTGGGAGAAGGAGAGCGAGGAGGGAGGGGGAGGTCAAGGATGGTGGCGGTTATCCAGAGTGGCTAAAAGAGGTTTCCAAGAGAGGCTTAAGGCCCACCCATCATCCCGATTTAGGTTGACCGGGTGGTAAGTGATTTCTATGGCTTCCTTGAGCTTCCTCTTGAAATAGTTGTCCTCCTTGGACAAGATCTAGGTGTTCTCCAAATAGATATGATGTTTGGTGGAGGATGAGTGTTCAACCAAGGCAGATTTCAGGACTCTCTTGTGCCTAATGTCAGCACAATGCTCTTTGATTCTAGTGTTGAAAGAGCGGCATGTTTCACCTATATAGGGAGTACCACACGAACAAACTACCTTGTAGACTCTAGAGTCTAGGAACGAGTCTTTGGAGTCTTTGAGCCAGGGAACCAAATTTTTTAACTTAGAGATAGGTTTGAAGGCAACGCGAAGACCCTTTCTAGTAAGGATTTTTGCAATTTTTTGGGAGATGTCGTCCACGAAAGGAAGGGTTGCATTCAAAGGAGTTTATGTTGGGGAGGGTCTGGAAAGGGAGATGGAAAGGTGAAAGGCCTTGGTTTGGTTGAGAGCCTTGGAAATTTGTTTGTGAGAATACCCATTTAACTTGAAGACTTGGCGAAGATGGGTAAGCTCTTTGTTTAAGTGTTCACTATCACAAATTTTGTGGGCTCTTAGGGCTAGTGTCTTAAGGATACCCATTTTTTGGGAGGGCTGATGGTGGGAAGAGGAGTGGAGGTATAAGTCAATATGGGTAGCCTTGCGGTACACACCGACCAATGTTGCCATTGGATTTCTTAATGAGAAGATCATTAAGGAAGGGGAATTGGTTCTCAGACTCAAGCTCCTTAGTGAAGGAAATACTTGAGGCCACACTATTGATGTGCATATGAAACTCTTCAATTTTTTCAAGCCCATGAGGATAGAAAACGTTGGTGTCATCAACATATCATTTCCACCATCTTGGCTTGAGGGGGAAAGAGTGAAGGGCGGTCTCCTCAAAATGCTCCATATAAAGGTTGGCTATGACAGGGGAGAGGGGGGAGCCCATGGCCACTCCTTCAGCCTGCTCATATATGACATCTTGGAAGGAGAAGAATGTGGATCTTAAGCAAAACTCTACCATATTGGCAATCTCAGGATTAACCTTGCGTTTCACGATATCGATAGAGTCGGGAATGGGAACCTTGGTGAAGAGAGAGACCACATCAAAACTTACCAAGATGTTGTTAGTCTCTAACTTGGTATCCTTGATAAAGTTGACAAAATGGTTAGAGTCCTTGACAAAGGAGTCAGAATTACCTACCAGGGACGAGATTAATTTAGCAAGGTGAGATGCAAGAAAGTAGGTGGGTGACCCTATTGTGTCCATAATCGACCTCAAAGGAAAGCCTCCTTTGTGAATTTTTGGTACACCATAAATGCAAGGGGTTATCGCCTTGGTAGGAAAAAGTCTTTTTATGGTTGTGTCATCAAAAGAGGAGTTGGACAAAACTTCTTTGACTTTTTTTAAATAGTTGGGGCAAGGGTTGCGTGTGAGAATTTTGTAGCTCCTAGAGTCAGAGAGAAAGTCAAGCATCTTAGAGACATATTCCTGTCTGTCCATAATGACGGTGGCATTTCCTTAGTCAGCTTTGGAAATCACAACGTCATTATGGCGCATAAAATTATTGAAGGCTAGCATCTCTGCTTTGGGGATGTTGTGCTTGGGTGGTTTGGCACATCTAAGAGCCATGGCACAATCTTTTCTGATTTCTTCAGCACAACCTGAGGGTAGAGAATGAATAGAATTTTCAATTTCTACCAAAAATTGAACATGGGGGACAGCACGAGGGGCCATAGCAAATTTAAGACCCCGCTTTAGATAATTAAATGTAAAGGGGTCAAGGGTGGCATTAGACAAGTTTACCACCAACTTGCTATCCCAATCATGTCACCCTTGACACTTGGTGTCTAATGCCACTTGTGATATGGCTCCATCTGATATGACCCTTCGGTGATCAGGAAAATTCTATACCATTCCAATGAAGCTTGGAGGAATTTGGTGTACATCAGATGCATTTGGTTGTACATCTTTCACAAAATTGGTATTCTACGCAAAAAAAGACTGAGGGTTGTTGGGGTTGGTCCTAGGTAGATGTGACACACCTTGGGAAATGTTCCTAGGGGCGACATCATTCAGAATTCCCAATAAGGTTTCTCTAAATTCTGGGATTTTCGTCAATTCATATAACAACAAACTAATTTTGATCTTCTTCAATTCTTCTAGCTTGAAAGAGCTCAGCCTCTTGAATTCCTCTATGGGAAGATTTTCTTTCTATCTTGTTTCTCTAGTATGAGTAGTAGATTGTGTAACAAGTTGTCCTCTTTCATTTTGTGGAGCATTTGTTGCTATCAGTTGTCTTCTTTCACCTTGTGAACCAGCCGATGGTCGATATTCTGGTGAGTCCCTTAGAGGACTCAGTATATTACTCACACCAGGGTGTGGAAGTGTCAAAAAATTATTTAGAGGAGTTGATGTTGTCAGAGGTTCATTATTTCTAGAATTCCTCTGATACGTTCTAAGAGCCACATTTCTAGAAGTTTGTTGAAATGCTTGAACTTCACTTGCTCCTTCTACCAGGACGTTGTTGTATAATGGAGGGAAGGAAAACCCATCCTTATGCAATGGTTCATTCAGGGATGCATGTGGAGGATGATTTCTTGGTGGAAATTGATACACGGGTGCCTCTATAGGACCATTTGCTAATTCCGGTGGAAATCTCTGATTATCCTGTACTGACATGTAATCTTGCACGTCAGGCAGAGGAAATGTGAAATCATCAAAGACCAACACTTGGTCGTACCTTGATGAAGGGACCAATTCATATCCCGTAGGTGGAGGATTTTTAGGTGCAGTAGTGTTTCTTACTTCTCCTTTGAAAATGTTGGCAACCCTCTAAAATTCTTGGCATTGTAACTCAAAATGATTATTTGTCTCATGTAATAGACACCATCTGGACAAAACTGCTTCGGCTAGGAAAACCTTATCTGTCGGTCGACTTTCAGTAGCTAATGGATTGTCCAATGGTGAGGGTACACCACCATTATTTGGATTTGTGTTCCATGATCTTCTCTAGTGTCCTTGGTTGTTATTATGATACCTAGAATTGTTATCTTGATAATTTTGATTGTTATTTTGATATCCGAAATAATTATCATGGTATCCCTGGTTATATCCTTGAGGATTCTCTTGGTGAGCTGGAGGGTTCCCTTGATATCCTCAGTTGTTACCTTGATGTGACTGGTGATTTCTTTGTTGATTCTGTAATTGATTATTTTGATTTCTGAGGTAGGTGACCTCAGTGGACAACTTCTTTACTTGGTCTATTAGATCCCTCATCTCTTCCCTTTCTTCTTGAGTCCTTGTCGTATTTGTTGTGTTCTAAAGATATACAGGTTGTGATGGCATTGCCTAAGACATAGGGGCCCCTGGATGCGGCACTAACTGATTGGAAGGAATAGGAACATGATTAAGAGTAGGCATATGGTTCATTGTTCCTTGATTCAAAGCATTAGGATTTCCAAAGAAATTTGGCACTCTAGTAGCAGTTGCTGGTGACTATAAACTTACCCTTTTAGCCTCTGTGTATGCTTGAATCAAAATAGTAGGAGCTGGATGAGTCTTATGGACAAACATGGAAGTGAAGCAATCCAAGGCTGCATAGTAAATAGGTCATGCTGCATCGTCACCCATGCGATAGGGATCACACAATCTTGAATAGGCCCTTTGGAACCTATTGTTGAAGGCACCAATTGATTCACATTTTTGCCTTCTTATCTCAATGAATTGCCTATACAACTCTGCTGGAGTGATTGGCAGTCTAAACTTTTCGAGGAAAGCATCCTTCAATTCTTGCCAAGTTGGGATTGAATTCGGAAGCAGATTGATGTACCAATAAAATGTTTCCTCCCCCAGTGAGTAGGGAAATAGCCTACAAGCAACATCCTCTTCTTGAACATTTCTATTTTGAAGAGCGTCTTTGAAAATCTTATTGTGCTCATCAACAGTGCAGTTGACATCATTAACAAAGAACTTAGAACATAAATTCTCTGGATTTTTTGGCATATTATGATAAGAAACAAATTTCATGAGAGGCGACACATTTTGGGGATGCCATTGTTGTTGTGCCATTGTTTGAACGACTACAAGAACGACTACTTGTATGGGTATCTGAACTATTATTTGATAAATTTGTGTAGTTCCTTCTTGATTTAATTATTTTTGCAGTTGATCGATTTCTTGCACTTGACATTGTGGAGGTGGAGTTTGAAATAACCTCATGAGATCAACTACACTTGGTGAGCTTTGTCTTGTAGATGCTTTTTTCTTGCCTCACCTAGGCTTTGTATCAAACTTTAATTCTTGTAATTCTTTAGCTCCCGGAGTGGATCTTAAAATTCTCTGATGTACCTTAGGTGAAAATGAGTTAATGCACTCCAGTATGTGAAATCTCCTTAATTCTTGTTGACAGGCGCTGAGAATTGAATAATTAATGCTCTTTAAAGAGCTGCTTCGATCCTTTGAGACTTCTCTTCTTCTTCAAATCTGAGATTTGGCTAAAGGATAGGTAGGACATCCCTATGTGGTAGTACCATCTTGATTCATGATGCACATTCATTTAACACTTATGTGGCCCTCCTTCTAGCACCAGTTTCTGTTGATGTGTGTTTTATGACCCACCAAACAGTAGAACAAAACACCAATGTACCTTATCCTCTCTTGATCAAAGTTTTGTATATGCTAAGATTATGAGAAGATCATATAGGTCACTCCAAGGTTCCTTTTCTATGTTAGGTCTTGACCATGGATAAGCTCGGTGGTAAATGTGATTTGCTGAATATCACAAGGGGCCTTACATTTTTTAGTCTTGAAAGATTTGCAATGAAACATTTTTTTTTGGAATTTTTAGAATATGCAGAAAGCAAAAGGAAGTAGGGTTCAAAATTTTTCAATGATAGCAATAATCAATACATTGATGGACAAATTCCCAATAACCAATTTTCGCTTTTCCAAGTTATACTACCACTACACGAGAACTGGTGCAATCTTCAAGGTTTATGCAGAGGATTTTCATACCACCACAGACACCATCATGAAGAAAAATGTACATGAGTGACAGAAATTAAGCATATGCATGAATGGGGTTCAGACTAACTTTGCACAATGATTTACAATCAGTAAAATGTCAAAATTATGAACCAAAGAAATTCATCAAAATACCATCATATTTCTTATTGCAATCACAACACTTCATCTAACTTTATCTAACGAATCTAACTAAATGAGGGAATTATCAAACCAAGCAAGCACTAAAACACATCAAGTATTCACCATGAAACCAACAATGAAAACTTTATTATCTCAGTAGCTCTTTAGCAACAATCTCAAAATTTGCTCCTTTGCAAATGAGAAATGAGGCCTTCATATAGGTCCTTGAATACAATGAGTGGCCCGGATCAAACAATAACCGATGGCCCAGATTTTGCCACCTTAGCCCTAATTAGGGTTAGGTCAAGAAAGAGGGAATCTACATTAATGAAAAAAGGAATCCACCATCATAGTGGGCAATAAATACCCATTATGCATGCATGCTCAAAAGGAGAGTGGGGTGCAATAAATGATCATTAACGGTGCCCACTATGCATTAAATGCATTTTTATCATGGAATCTACCTTTCACCGCTCTACCTGAATGCCTGGAATCTTCCCAATATTGCTTCTAACTCATCTATACTCACACTCAGTGCTGATTCTTTCTTGAATTCCAAAGCTACTATAGCGCGCTCAGCTTTCTTGGAGCTATCCTCCCATTCCGACAACAAATCCTGAGCAGTGTGCATATCATTCAAGAAGGTGGAGAAGTTCTCAAAATCATCCCTAGTGAAGAAGTTCAATATGAAGAAATCCTCCAATTTACTCTTTAGGTTTTCCACAATTATCTCCTTTTCATACAACCTTTTTGATACCAGTGATGTAACAGCGTTGGATATTTCTTGCTTGATGTTCTCATCTATTCCCTTCAATCGAGAAGATTTGCAATGATATGCCCAAACATTTCCTTGGCCATGAGCACAGCTCCATAGCATTGGGTGAAATCATATGCTTCTCCCTCTTTGATGATCCCATGGTCAACTAGCACCTGTTTGGGTGTCTGCATCAAATCTTGTAATTTCGCGATCATCTCATCCTTATAGATATACTCATCCTCCCATGATTCCTCCATGCACTGAATCCAGGAAAGGATGGCCAATTCCCTATTGTAGACTCGCACTAAGTCCTCAGCATGCTTGTGAGCTTCGTTTTGGATGCCCTCGATCCAAGCCTCTGCCCCTTGAGAATTTCTCCTGATCCTATCTATACTCTCTACTACCTTAGTTGGAACAACTAGCTGAGGGACAAAAGATTGACCTTCTTCCCTTACTGGCTAAGGTAGACATCTGATGTAGTTGCATAATTCTCTTATCTCTCATTTCTGCCTCTAATACTTCTCTTGTAATCTGCTCATCTTATTCTTGATCACTTGTGTAGAATCATCAAGCTCCTCCAATACCTGCTCTTGGGAGGCATGACCTAATTCAAACTTAGCCACATTATAGTCATCTAGAGCGATTTGATCCTTTCCTTTGTCTATGGCTGGTGTTGCAAGCTAAAGGGTTCTAGACCCGGACTCATCTCGTACAATCTTTGCAAACCTCTTAGCCTCTCCCTTCTCATGCGATTGGTTTACCCTATTCATAATTTCTTACAATTTGAAAGCTTGGTCAACATCCTTTTCCTGACTTCTTTGGAGCCTCTGCCTTACCCTTTCTGGAATGGCAGCTCCTTGATTCTTCTGAACTGCCATCTTCTTTTGTTCCTGGACTGCCCTTGTATCAATTTCCTCAGCTCCAAGACTTTTTTCTATCACCTCTGGGGCTGGTGTCCTTATCATGGGAATCTCTTCCTCTATTATCCTTCTAAAGAAAACACCAAGACTTTTCTCAGTGGTAACATCTCATTCCTTACTTTTTGCTAGTGCAAGCCGCTCATTGGCGTTAATGCTCAATCTATCCTGAACTGACCTCATCACATGTTTCTCTCCTTGCTCAGCTCTTCCCCTACTTGATTCTACTTCTTGCTTGGAAAAGGCACCTATCTCCTGTAAACTTGGAGTCCTGCTGGGTGAGGATGGCATCTCCTCAACTCTTGGTCTCTTTTGTTGTGGCTCTTCGATATGGAGATCCAACCTTCTCTTTGTGTGTGTTTCCTAAGAAATATTCCTTTCTTTTCTGTGCTCTGCACTCCCTAAGAAAACTTCTCCTTCTTCAATCCTTTCTCTTGATGCTTTCTTTGGTCTTTCATCCCATAGTGGTTGATGCCCTAATAACTCATAAGTCCAGTCTTCCTTTGGTATACTCATTCTATTAAGTTGGCGCTCAATCCACCACCTTGTGAAGTCCAGGACTGGTTTTGCCAAAACATCAAGATCTGGGATCTCCTTTCTTTGCTAGACATAGGGACAAGTCACCATTTCCTTTTCTGGATTATACCCTTTCTGAAACACATTTGGATCTTCCTTCATTTGATGAGGTATGTGAAAGAGTTTGAAAGCTTTGATGATGTTCAGGGGCAGTCTAGAGTGCATCCTTTTCTTACTCTCATTTTCATCTGTAGCATTAGCCCAAAAATCCTCAAGGTGTGTCCTATGCTGATACCTTGCTCCAGCCATTGACTTGATTTTGTTATAAGGATCAAAATCTGGCCTTCCTAAGTAGAATGGTAGATGGATGAAATGTAACTCATCCTGGGATCTCTCAGCCACCCTTAGACATGGGCACATTTTAGCTTTATCTTCTCCTACGGATCGGGAAACCCAATCCCAATTTCTTCTTTCCTTTCTGAATCTTGTCGTACACTGTCAATTGTCGAGTAAGTTCTAACAGAACCATCTTGTTCGTAGGATATCTTTGTAGCTTGTACGGTTGTGCCAAAAATTCTTGCACTCAAAAGTAGGAGAAGGTGAGAAATTGAATGAACTAATCTCTGTATTCCTCCACTAGCTTCATTGCTCGTTCAGACAATCTTGTGTGCAATTTCTTTTGCACGCTTCTCACAATTCACATTGCGAAGGCATCATTGACCTAGACATAATAATCTATGGCCCGTAAATGCAACTGAGGGTAACACTCATGAAATTTCAGCCAAGAAGTGCCACTTCTGATTGCTCCCTTACATCGTAGTCCTTCATATCTTTTATTCCATGCCAAGATGTATACGACATAGGAACTCATGTAAAACTTTTGCGATTGCTCCAGGTTTGCGAGCTGTTCACTAAAGTTTTCACTAATCATTCCCACCAAGTCCATGTGATTATGCTCTTCAACCACCTGCTTGACAAAGTACCACATCCATGACTCGAACAGATAGGAGTGTGGCAGGCCAAAGATTCTACTCAACATCATGATCAAGTTGTTGTATTCCCTGTGAAAATCCAACCAAACCAACTCTTTTGGCAATTTTGAATGGTGGGATCTATTCTTTCTCAACCAGTTGTCATTTATGACATTTTCACAATATTGAATTCCTGCAGAAAAAACTTTATGTGCCTACTCCTTTGTCTTCAACACCAATTTCCTAGAAGAAGGGATTCCAAATGCCTCAATGATTACTGGTGGACAAAGGTCTGCAATGATGTTTCCATCGAAATCTTTGATTGTTCTATCTTCTGAATCGAAGTGCCTAGTGCATTCCACGATTAGCTCAGAATGCAGAAAAGCAGGAGCAAAGCCACCTGCAGCCACAATTTCACTATTCACAATTTGGGTAGCCAAATTGGTCAGTTGATGATCTTTATATACAAACATCCTTCTGTGAAACTCTGTCATGTCTAAGCCTCCGAGATTAGTATCTCCAACCTCTGCCCACTTCGAAACAATCTTGGCATCTGGGAAAAAACTCCTTTGTTCATTCTTTATCAACTGTTTTCTCGTCATGCTCGTTCCTCTTGGCTATGCAATTCCTGCAAAACAACAATCAAGACAAACATAAGAATTTACGTAGGAGAAAGAAAAAGAAGACCAAATTCTTAAGGAGGAAATTCCTAAAATCTGACAAATTCTTCATCTTTTTTCTCAGAGATCAAATCTCTCTCGTCTTCACGAAATCATGTCTCTCCACCACCTTACTGGGAAAAATCCTCTGAAACTTTTGATCTTTAATTCTTCACGTCTTTCAAAAAAAATGAATTTCCTTATGTTTGGAAATTTTCTCTCCTCAAAAATCCTGCTCAACTTTCGAGGAAAACTTCACTTGAATCCTCTTGATTCCTCAAAATCTCTCATCAACCTGTTTCTCAAACTTTGTGTGATGACAAAATGAGAGAGAGAGTCTTCATATATAGATTAAAACCTTGAAAAGCTTCTTTAAAAGCCAGGAGCTAATTTTAAAAAACTACTAATTTAGGCGAAGATTCTTTCCTTCAAGCGCCACTTATCACTGCTTTTTTCCATTTTTTTCAAAAAACTTCCAATCTGAGCGCTTTTCTTAATGATGAAGTTTCCATTTTATCCATCCTCTTGTTTTTTTTTTAATTTTAAATATTGAAAAAATAAAAAATTCAATATTTAATCTTTTAATATCAATCCAAAAAAAGCAATTTAATTTCACTTTACTTTCCAAATTTTATAATTAACTTGTCGCTTTTTATTAATAATTAAGTATAGATAAAAATCAATATTTAATTAATAATTTCTCCTCTTTGTTTCTTTTTTTTGATTTTTTGAGGGTTTTTAATTAAATATTAAATAAGAATTTTATATTTAATTAATATTTAAATTTAAATAAAAAAAACTTCTTTTCAATTTCCAGCTTTTGGATTTTTTCAGAAGCCTCCACAATTTCTACTTTTTCAACTTCTCCATGATTTCATGAATTTTCAAGATTCTCCATCTTTCCAAATTTTTGAGTTTTGGATTTTTTCAAGATTTCAGAATTTTCCAACTTTGGAATTTTAAGATTCTCTGAAATTCTAAAATTTTCCAAAATTTTCTTAGTTTTGAACTTTCTCACTTTTCAGTTTTTTCATGTGTTTTGAATTTTCAAAATTTTCACGATTTCAATTTTCAAGGTTTTCAGAATTCTCCCACTTTTTGAAATTTCAGAATTCTCTAGGACTCCCATTTTCAAAGTTTTCCATTGTTTGAAAATTTTCAAATTCTCTCAATTTCTTCGACTTTGGAAATTTTCACATTCTCCAAAATTTCAATTTTTTGAATTTCCAACCTTTCAAAGATACAACATTAAATAGATCACAATCTGAGTTTCCAATCAAATTTAATCTTCGCAAATCATTTCTATCCAATAGTTGAACGAAATTTCCCATCTCAACCTCTCGTCATCATCGCCCCTTTTCGGTTACCTTTGAACATATTTACACGAATTAGACCATAAGAGGGAGTAATTTAAAATTTAAGTGTTTCCAAAATTAAAACTTAAAAAAACCCTTTAACTACCACCGTAATGCTTCCGAGCGCACTTTTTAAGAAAGTGAAGGATTTTGGTTTTTCCTTCAAATCCATGAAACTGCGCCATTTATTTGCGTCGAGTGAGATTTTTATTGGAGAGAAGGATTTTGAATTTTCCTTCAAATCCAAGAAAGTGCGCTCCTTTTGTGAGCAACATTTTGGGTTCATGAAGGATTTTCCTTCACTTCCCTGATTCCCCAACTTCCATAGAAATGCGCTTCTGATTTCTCACGAGTGACATAAAAGCTTGGTTTTGGATTTTTTATTAGTGGGGACTCCACGAACTCCATGGAATTGCGGTCAGGCACATTTTGGGTGCGATGATGGATTCTAGAGTGGGCTAACTATCCTCGAATTGCATTGACTTGCGCTCCTAATTTTGTGGGTGTCCATGGTGGACATTTTCCTTCGCCTTTGACATCGCTTCGCAGACATCCTGAACTATGATGGTGATTATGTTCCCCCCAAACTCTATGAACATCCCCCCTTCGCTGATCTTAGATGATTTGCCATTGCAAATTATTCTTCTTTGGGCATGATTCCAGACTTGCTGCGGAGTGTTTGCTTGAAACCGTTTCTATACCTCTGAGAGTTTGACCTGTTGGAGGTATCTTTGGACAAATTTAGCAGATTCTTCATTTACTTTGTTTCTTGACTTGGTTGAAATGCATCGGGCATGCTTCATGATTTTTGCAAACATTCTAAATTTATCCTTTCTTGTTGTGGAACATATCGGCTTTGCTACTTCACTAATGTTTGGAGAGCACATTCCAAGAATATCCCATATTCTATAACCATCCTCCCTGATGAGATAGTGCATCGCTTCCTTGATGCAAGAGTATTCCAAGATGATCTTCATCAACTTGTGCTTCGTACCCACATTCCCCTGCAATTGGCCCCCGTGAACCTTTCAGACATTGATGAAATCTCTACCATCACACAAAGCTCACATTCCAGATGTAATTGAAACATAAACAATCTACACCCATGGTTATGATTACAAATTCATCCCTTTTGTGACTTCATTCTTCCTTTAATACATCAACAAGCATAGATTCAAATGGTCTTCCAAGAATAGGGAGAAAGGGAAGGACTATGATATAGGTACATATCTGTTGGACCTCAAAATTATTTTATTCCATAATTTTATATTCACCGATGACTGGATGCATTACTCAATCGAACTCGTCCATTCCAAGATGAGCTTTCTTAACAATCTGAGATTGAAGCCTATTGATGTGTTTTTTATGGAATTCTCTTCTTTCTCTTTCAAAATATAATCTTGTGTGTCTATATCAATATCATCATGCTCCCTGATTAATGTGGTCGTCTCTACCTAGGAACTAAGGAGTTCTAGCTGAAGTTCCCTGACATGCTTCCTGCTGACCTTAACTGCATCGTCTTTACACTTTCACACTTTGCTACATTATTAACACTTGTTTCCTTAGGTCGTTGTTCTCTTTCTACAGCAAAGAAACCACTTCTTCCAAACCTTTTCCATGTGCATTGGTATCTATAACCTCTATAGTCAATTCATCTTTCAATGCCTTGATCGAGATTTTGATTGTTTTACATCTCATTTAAGCTCAATATCCCACATAGGGAGATGTCCCCAAAACTAAGACTTTCAAAAATGGAGAAATCATTCGGGCGCTGAACCAAATCCACTACTCCTCAAGAGGAACGATAGGAACTACAGTGATCAAAACTAAGAACCACTAAGACACAGCAAAAATAGAAGGGGGGCAAGTAGACAAAAGGCAAGGGGTCCCATCTCTGATGGGCGATGTGTGATTAGGTCACAACACTATGTTTCTGGACAACAAAAGGAGGGAGCAGATATAATGAAATAATCAATACCACCATGAAGAATGAAGAAGATATTTTATTCTTCTTTAAGATAAATTCATGAAAACATTCAGAAAACACATGAAAACTCACCAATGCCCTAACATGTGCAAAGAGGAATGGTAATTTTGTAAGGAGAAGAAGTCACTACAAGAATCAAAGAGAGTGAATGCCTAAACACAATGAAACATGAGACAAGCAATCGAAGTTGTGAGCATAATTTGACAAATGATACAATTGTGATCAAGATAAAGGCTACTAGAAGCATTGAACATGTATTTGAATCATTGGTCAAGCACAAAATGGTGACATAAAATCTATACAAAACCATAAATCCATGAATTGAGAAAGCAGCGATAAGCATAAATGTATAGGGCTAGTGTAAAGAAGGTTTGAAATCAGATATGAGAACATGATGACTGTCATCAAAGAATATGACCAGCCATGCAAACAAAGATTTTTATTACAGAAGAGGTTTACAACAAAGATAACAATTTACAAGGTTATTTATGCTATCTGCACATACCATAAGGAAAGCATCACTTATACTTATTTTTCCCAAAGAATTAACATTGTAAATTGAGCTCAACATTTGTAAAATAAATCAATGGTTTTAAAAACTTTTGGACAGTAAAATAAGGGAAAGGAAAGTAAATTTAAACTTGTGAATAATCACAAATCTACTGGTAATAGTGCCCTAAACTCTTAGGGTGAGTTCCTTGGTGATGCGGCCTATACAATATATACTAATTAAATTCTAGAATAAATGTGGTGTTATTGTTTCATTTTCAAACCCTTGAAATATGAATGGAAAGGATAGAGGAAGTGATAAAGGGAACCTGTGGATAATCCCAAAAATATGTTGGTGCTTGTGGTCATGCAATATTAACCTATATGCAACCATCACTATGTCAAAGCACTTCATGGAGCCAAACACGTATGTTAACTCAATGCAGAAAATGTGTTCCGTATCCCTCACAATACTTATCGCACACCTTCCGGATGCCACAATATGACATGAAATGAACAAGGTGGGCTACAAACAACATGGTGGCAAAAGCAGCACATGGTGGGTTGATAGCAGCACAATGGCAGGAACAACATGGTGAGTCTTGTGGCATTTTCCTCCCCAAAGCCTTTCCAACAAAAGTTCATGGTGCCGGCAGCTATGGACTATTTAACGACTTGAACTAACCATTTTTAGTGAAAGTCCCTTCCCTAGGGGCCGAAGCCAAGAGGTTTATATTTATAAAACTGTAAAAAAGTAAAAGAAAACAAGGTGATATGTTTTCCTGGTAAAAACCCAATCCCACCAAGAGGATTGTGAACCCAAAAAGAGCACCTAGGCTTAGCAGAAAGTTCTCAAAAGTTTAAAGTTTGAATAGAATCCAAAAGGGAAAGATTTAAACATCACAAAAATTATCAATCCCCAAATAGACTTATCTCTTGACTCAGTCTGAAGGTGAAGTGGAATCATTCTCTGTACTTGCTACAGAGTTTGATTTTGGGCTTCCTCTCAGAATAGGAGAGCCACTATCTTCCTCTTGATCATCATCCATAGAGTCCTCCGTAGGCACATCTTCATCTTCATCTTCATCTTCATCTTCATCTCCAACCTCACCTTCCTCGTCATCTTTCTTTTTCTCTTCCTCTATGTCAACCTTCATTTCTTCATCATCTTCTTCCTTATCTGAAGAAATAGGGCTTCCCAAGCCATCTAGATTTTCTTCATACTTGTAGTGGTACACCCAGGTTATGCTTTCATCTAAATTGTCCCCATAAGGAACATTTAGGCTGTCCTCAATGCCGAGGAATTTGGAGAGAAATTGTAGGCCTCTCTTCATCATACACATGTGCAGTTGATGGTCCTCCTATGAAATTTTTTGAGAACAATTGAACACAAGGATTCCCTTGAAATTAATATACAAAAGGGAAACACATATTCATACTTTTATTTGAACAAAATGTTTAGCAAATAAAGTATTAAAAATCTAATTGAGGTCAATATATTTGTATAAGTAGAAAAAAATATATAATTCTAAAGGATAGAAATCATAAGAGTTTTAATTCATAATAAGAGTTCTAATTCATAGATAATAATGTTTATTATGTATTTATGCATTTTTTTCCCTTCAACATGTCTAAAAGAATGTTTGTCTTAGCTTTTATTTATTTTAATTAAGATGAAAATACCATAGAAATATATACAAAATGTTCATACAATATACAATATTTTTGAACGTAGACAAATACTACAATATTGATTTACCAATCATTTAAACCACTGTCCAAATAGAAGCCAAGGACTCACACAATATATCATTCAACCTAAATGTCAACATATCATTATCAAGTACAACCTATCATTATCAAGAAAGAGTTATAGTAAATTAAAAAATAATTAGTTAATTTCAGAGATAACTTTACTTACTAATCTTTTCAATTCCATTCATACTAATCTTTCCAATTCCATCCATTCTTATGAAGTACAACATATCATTATCAAGTAAGAATTATGGTAAATTAAAAAATAATTACAGAGTTAATTTTAGAGACAATTTTACTTACTAATATTTCCAATTCTATCCATTCTAGTTGAAAACTTCAAAGAAAAATCTGTCAAACTTTGTGAAACACATCTGTAACATCTATCAATTCAACCAGAAAACAACACCATTATATAAACTGCACCACTGTAACACTCCATTTCCTTTTGAAAATAAAAATCCCTCAAATATAATATTCTTTAGTACTAATTGATGTTATTTACTTAGTTATTTCACCTTTACCGATGGCTGCACCAAAAAATACAGAAGGTTGATTGTTTTTTTATAAATGATAAAGTAAACAGAAAATAGAAAGGAAAATTTTAGATTAAATTTTCAATAACAACTTCACACCTTATGAATGTAGTTGGTGATTGCACCTTTACTGAAAGGTGCACAAAAAAATGGTTACAAAAACTTAATTGGTTTTTAATAAATGATAATGTGGATACAAAATTAAAAAGAAAATTTCATGATTAAATATTCAATAACAAATTCACAACTTTCTGAACATCTGACAAAAAAAAATTGTACTATTAAACCATTTGTATTAAAGAATAATCCTATAAACTTTATAACCCTAGAAACCTTGCACTTAAAACTTTCAATACATAAAATCCCAAAAACTAACTCATTCTCAGAAACTACTTTGTAAATATCAGACAGATTTAAGCATATAATCATTCAAAAATCTGCAAAAACTAACTTATTCTTAGAAACTGCGTTGTAAATCTCAGACAGAGATAAGCATATAATCATTTAAAAATCTGCCAAAATTAACTCATTCCTAGAAACTACGTTGTAAATGTCAGACAGATTTAAGCATATAATCATTCAAATATTACAGCTCAAATAATAAAAAGTTACCCTATTCTTATAAAATTAATTTTCACACTGTTGAACCTTATAACCCTAAAACCGTTCCACAATCTCCAAGCAGTAGGCCAGAAAATAACATAGCTGGATTCATAATCTTCCTTAAGAGTCATCGTAGGGCTGTTGCCTTTCTTTATACTCCACAAATCTAACAAGAGTTAGAGTGCAGTGTAGTTCTCGCCAAATGATGGCAAGGTAGGTATGGAACGCTGATGTTTGTGTGCATTATAGTGTGTTCAAGCTTTGAAAAATCAGCACTAGTTAGTTCTATAAGCTTTCTTTGGTAATATTTTGTATAACTATTTTGTTAGAAGCTCTTTTGTGCATACTTGTTGGGACTACTAATGAGGTCAGTTTTTGAAGTTTTTGGTTGGCAGTCTATGTTCATGACTGGGAGGTTTAGAGAAATTAAAGCGGAAGAGATGGTTAACGATAGCTGGAATCAAAATCATGTTGCAACTATTATAATATAAAGTATTTAAAGTTAATTTATTAGAATTGGGATGGACATGATTTAAATTAAAAGGATGTCATTTAGAAGCTAGTTTTACTTTGAAGGCACTAATCTACAAAAGACTAGATTATGAGCATGTATTTATAACTTAAGACTAAGGATCGTATGACACAAAATATAATGAACACAATTTTGTTTTTATTTTGTCATTTTGCTTATCATCAACCAAAATATAATATTTAGTTGTATAATTCAATGCAAAATATAACAGGACAAAAAGAAAACTCGTTATTGATCATACTACAATAATTGCAAGCATAAGATGTATGTAATTATTGCAAATAATTTATTTTAGGCAACAAACAAAGGTTTTATGCCATTTACAAATGTGTTGCATTTCAGGCTGAAATTATTATGAGAGAAACTCAATCCAAGTTAAGAAATGTTGATTTTTCAGAATAAAATCTGATTGTCTTTGAGCCTCTTTTGCTGACTTTCTTATTCTCCCATGTTTATTGCTGATAAGTGTAAATCAGATTTTTATAAAGACTCTTTTTTAAAGATAACTTTAAATCTGATTTTATGTGGACTTTGAAAGATAAGTTCAAATCTGATTTCTTATTTGGACAACAAATACTTTATAAAGCAAAGAATGTGTTTATTCTTTCAACAGACTTGGAAGTAGTTTATTTGCAGCAGCAAATTAGTTTATTTTTTGAAAGTTCTCTATTTTATCAAAGACTTGTTTATTGCAGCAACAATTATTTTGTGATTGTCTTGTTGAGCAGTGATTGCACCAGATATTTTTGAAGTTTGTATGCAGCCCCAGATAGTTGTAAGTTTATTTTAGCTGTAGAAGTTAATTTTCAGATTAATAGAAGCAAGAGAAGCTTGCATATCTCAATCTTTGCTCATGTTTATGTTCTGCCCTATTTTTGGGATTTGTGTGTGAGGAGTTTTTGGAATATAGAGTGATTTTATATTCTCTACAAGAAAGGCTATAAGAAAAGAAATTAAATCCAAATAGAAGATAATGTTATGATGCTAATAATTTTTTTTTTTTTAAATATTTTTTTTGAGCAAAAATGGCTCAGCCATTATAATATTTATTTATATATAAATTTGTTTCAAAGGCTTAGGAGGGAAAGAAATAGATAAGAAAACCCTCCTTCATTGCCAATACATACATAACCATGTAAATCCCCAACTTGCCTTTGGTACAAAAGTTACGAGAACCCAACCCACATAAATGGCTCAAACAGACACCATGATATCGTACGACAAATGAAACTGATCCTTTTAAACGTATACCAAGTATGTTGGGAAAGAGAAGGCGGTGAAAAAAAAAACGATTGTCCAAAGTCATTTTCTGCTGTACATGAAGGCCCAAAAGCATATTCCCAATCCTCTGACCATCTACTCATAATGCTCGATAGTCCCTCTTACTATGGCATCCAAGCCTATTGGTAATAATCACCACACCACCAGAGACTAAACAACCCAAAATGCCAAGAGTGTCGTGAAAATTTAGAAACTCAAAAAAGATTTCCCATATGTCCATTACCTAGGTTTGACCTTACCATGACAGTGACATTTGCATTTGCATTGATGGCTAGAGGAGAATGATTCTGAAGAAGAAGGCGAAGAAAGTGAAGGTGAAGAAGATCTTGCAACCGGTACTACCAAACCATTGTCATTCAAATAATTGAGAATGATAACCATGCTATCAAACAGGTTGTATGTGTCTGCCATTATAATGGTAGGAATAAATTCCACTAGAGGGCTCGTGCTTCTCCTAAAGGATCCAGAATCCTTAGATGTGATGTCAATCTTAAAGGAGTTATACAGCTTAACAATTTCCAGATCCCGATCTAACCGACTAGGAGGAAACAATCCTCCTACCCACGTTTGTAATTCTCTCAGACTATAACCCAAAATAGCCTTTTGAATGGTACCAATGGTCACAAAAATTAGGATTAACTACCCTATCTTCCATTTCCATGAATGGAATATAATCGTGTGTGAGATCATAGAAATTGGACAAGAAAATTGAAAGTACTTGGGAATGAAGAATGCTACGAGGCAAAGAAGGAAACAAGACATCTTTGCCAATAACTATACATACCACATGCAAAATGGCTTGTGGAGGAACTCTGAAAGCCACCCTCATGTGGCACTGGAGATAGTCATCTGGAACAGGACACTCCCATTCTAGGCTTGGAATCTGAATGCGAAGATTAAAGGGGTGATACTCCATTTAGAATGAAAATGAACACCACTAAGATCTCCTTAGAAAAAATCCAACACAAAGCCTAAAGAAGAGAGTTGAAGCCAAGAAAATCCAGACAATGGAAAGGAGAAAATATGAGGGCTCTGAGCCGAATGAGAAGGTTATATAACCGATGCCACAAAGATAGATGAAAAGCCCAGCCCATGTGAAGAGAGCCTATACTACCCTTGTTGGCTTCACATCCAAGCTACCAAAAACCAAGGCACCACCTCATCACATAAAATTCAATACTCTGTGCCCACATGCATGAAGAAACTAGAAGCTAGCATGACTACCAAGCCAGAAATTACTAAACTTGCTGACGTATGCACCCTTACAATTAACCCAAAGAGGGCCACATACAAGAAAAATAAAGTGTCTGTCAATCCATCCCACAAAAAAGGAGATATCAATCTAGAAATGACATCATGACACCCAAGTAACCCAAAACCAAAGAAGCCTCCAAAAAATATAATAAATGTATGTCATCAAAAGTACAAATCCAAAAGTGGCATTATTGGCACAAAGTACTTATTGAACTAGTTAAATGACATCATGTCCTTGAAAAGATCAAAGTACACATGAGGGAATCTGAAAGCCATCTAACCGCAAATGTGTGCAAATTGTGAAACAACATCCCACAAAATTGGAGTACCGGCCAAAAGAGTGTACTAAAAAAGAGGAAAATATATAGGTGAGATGCCAGACAGAATGCCACAGATAATAAAAAAAATGAGGAACCTATCTCCTACCTAGCCCTCGACCCACTACTTATATCTCAAAGCACCTCGATCAAGGAAATCTCCCTACTATACCATTCAAGCCCTTTGACCATGATTAGAGCCTTAACTAGGGTATCAACATTCCAAACTATAGAACCAGAGTTTAAAATGACTCCCTGATTAGCCAACCAATCTGCTAGCCCATTTGCTTCTCTGTAACAATGGGTAATCTTGTATTCTGTGAACTGAGGAAGAATTTTCTTGGCATCATCCAAAATATAATTGATCTCACAATTAGGAGAACTTTGAAGAGAGAGAGCCAAAGTAATAATTTGGGAGTCCCCTTCAATATGAATGCGCGTAATCCCTTGGGAGGTAGCAGCTGATAGGCACAAAAACAAAGCCCTGGCCTTTGCAATGTTGTTGGAACTAATTGGAACTTTAGAGCTAATAGCACTGATTACTGTAAAATCAGAATCCCTAAGAACAAAACCAACTCCAGATTCCCCTGGGTTGCCCTTGGAAGATTGGAAGATTCCAATGTGCTTTAATGTTACTTTAATGCCAAGAAATTATTGAAAACGTAAATCTTAACATTAAAGTAACATTGGAAGATTCAAAATAAAAAAATAGCTAATCTATATAGATTTATATAACATGCATCTATACACTATTTTGTGAATCGAATCTCCTAGAGAAATATAAAAATTGATAATGATATATGGGATACAAATAGAGAATGGATTTATTAGTATGGTTTGTATTACTATATAGACACTTAATAATCTTGGGTTATTTCACAGGTCACTTGCATGATAAGACTGACAAGATTCAAAAAGTAGATCCTTGAAAGTAATGTACAAAGTGAAGAAATGAAGAAGGCCTTGGGGATGGTTTGCACCGTAAGGAAGAAATATAGCTCTTCCAATTCTGAAACAAAAACCAAAAAAGAGGGAAGTGATAAATTTAGCAGATATAACATATATGAAACCATTATCACCAAAGAATGAGTTATGAGCTAGGTAGTAGCTGTGATATTGTTTCAGAGGCATCCTTGCCCACAAGGCTGCCTCTAGCATCCCTAGATCCCTAGTTATGTAATCAGTAAAATATAAGGCATGTACAACCATTTGAGAAATTGATGTTGAAGCAGATATTGGAGAAAAATGTTCAACTTAGCGTAGAGGTGCAAATAGGAGAGCATATTCGCAGCTGGGAAAATAATTTTAGGTCTCTCTCCTCGAGCTCCCATGCATTTTTCCATGCTCCTTGAATAACAAAGGAGAAAAAATCCCACTAATGTATGTGATAAACAGACATAAATTCCATGCCAAAATAAGGACAATAAATTCAGTGTTGATGTGTGAATGAGTATTGTTGTAAATTTGGTAATTTTAATGAATTGATAAGCTATATAAAACAAATAAACAAATTTGAAATTAAATCCCTTGTAAAATTTTCTACAAGGGAAATTACATTTGAATACTCCACCTTCTTCGATACTTTATATGTATATTATCAAACCATTAAAAATATGAAATCTTGAATTGGACATAAAGAATACATTTGAATTTAAAGATTATTCTAGCTAGTATCCAGCTATTAGAATTTAAAGATAGATCCAGTTAATATCTAGCTATTAATTCAAAATATTTGTCAGATTGTTAAGCGTTTATGAATTCTCTTCACGAAGAAATAATATTGATAGCTTAAACACAAGCACTGTCATTTGTCAGTTTCCAAAACCAAATATCAATGAAGTCTAATCAAAGGAGAAAAGCTCAAGTTCATCTGTCAACCAGTTATTCTAAGTTTCTAATGCAATCCAGCAGACCACGTGATTAATACCTTTATAGTTCCCACTACAAATTGGAATTTTTTTTGATTGTCATTGGGAAGGGATATGCACTCATAACCTCCAAAATATAGAATGAATTGAAATATGGATTCTCAGGATTACTAGGGAATTATGCCTCAGTATTAAAATGTTTTACAATTATTCAAAAAATGCCGAAACTAAAGACATCAGAAATCAATGAGGTTTCTCTTTCATTCAGAAACAAAATACAAGAAGAGGAATGAGGCTTCTCTCCATTCAGAAACAAAATACAAGAAGAGGAATGAGGCTTCTCTTCATTCAGAAAAAAAAATACAAGAAGAGGAAGTAGCAAGGATAATTTCAGAAATAATGAAGATATTGTCATATGAGTTTTGTATTTGTACCAAAAACTAATAAAATTAATATCATAAAAAGCATAAACACTTGCACCAATATACTCACACTTTATACAAGCAGGGGCGCAGGTCCTATTAAATAATGCCTCCATCATGAACCCATATAAAAATATATACCTTATCATTGATGGTACTGTTATAGCTGAAGAAATGGAAAGAGCTTCCATGGTCGGTAAACTCTATTGTGACCTAAAAATGTGTAAGATAGATTGTAAGATATGAAGACAACCTTCACTTTTATATCTACATAATCTCACCACCTTTCACCAGCATGGAAAAAAAACTAAAAATTCAATCGAAAACTATTCATCTCAAACATTTATGATCTGCAATCTCTCTACAGACGTGATCTCCAGAACCAGCATCACAAGACTCTATTTTGTCATTATTTTGTGTTATACAAATTGTATCAACAATGCTCCTATCAAACAAATATACACGATAAATTGAAATCAAGAAGAACAACAAAACGTTAACTTTAAAAAGAAATTATAGAGATAAGGATCTCAAGCGGTCGTGGCCTACCGTGTACCAGAGCGTAGAATGCTGAAACAAATTCTATATTTTTATGGTTAACATGCACTAAGGATTTCCTATCCAACTTCCAACCTGCCACATCATTGAACAACTCCTGCACTCCATGAACCAAACGTGTGAATCTTGCTTCATATTTATAAAAAAATATTATAAAACAGTTTGAAGAATACAAAGCTCTGCAATGTTGTAGACAATATTAATTGGATATTTTGAAATTCTCGCATTCTCCTATTAAATGCCACCTCCAAAATACATTTCAGTTAAAAAAATACAACACGTAACGTCACTACAACCATCTGCTAAGGCCTTCTCCCAAAACAAGAGACAACTTTTAATACCCTCTACAAAAATGGTGACCCCGAGACATTGATTCTCACCCTCTCCCTCTATATTCGGGCTTTCTCTTGGATAGGAATCTACAAACCCTCCAATCTGGCCAACAGAAATCTGCCAGCATCTATGTTACATAGATAACCCTTAAAGTTTAAACATCTTCTGCTCAAAAGCATTAAAAGAAAATGCAACAATAGAAAAATGAAGCAATGTTATTGGATGAGGAATAAATGTTTAATCAACGTTTAACGTTTTAGCCTTCGCAAGAGTTCTCTGCCATGGCAGGAACTAACAATGTCATAATTATTAGATATATGTCTGACTTTAGTGCAAGTGTGGCATAATAATATGATTGAAACCATGCAGAAGAACGATTGTCTAAATTGATCGGCTCTCCCTCGTATTAACTTACATGTATTAAATGCGTTGAATATCACCATTTAGAACCCCAATGCATCTAAGATCATAAAAATATCACTTTTCTCACTTTTGGTCACTCGTTGGCAACTCATAATGGAATAAATTGCTTAACCATTTTGAAGTATTAATAATGCAAAACACATTAGTGTTTAGAGTATTTTGTGTATTATATTATCAATTACTTAAAAAAGAGCTATTGATTTAGAGATTCTTAGATGTCCATTGATATTTCCAAATGTAGGTTATAGATATTTTTCAATAGATAATTAAAAAATTAGCATTTATTTTTAAATTATATCACAAGTATTTTATGTCACATTAGTCCAGTTAATATTTTATGCAAGTTTAACCATGTAGATATCTTGCAAGCAGAGAGGTTGTTTTAATGGTGTGTGGATACTTGTTCAAAATCTCTTTTTGTACCAATACATAAGTGGTTGGAAGGCCATTTTTTCCCATTCACATGCATCTTTTAATATGTCAGTGTAGCTATAATTAAAAAAAGCTTATAAGCATAATTTAATTTATAATAACTTTATATCGATGGCTCGAAATTGAGTACCCTTTTTTAAAAAGCTATATATATTTTTCAATTTCCCCCACATTAAGGCTATTTTCATTTTTAAATGCACTAATTTATAAAGTGCCAAATTTTAGGGGCTCACTAGTCAAGGGACAATTTCAATTGATCAAGCCCCTCACTCTTAATTCCTTCAATTTAATTAATATTTGTAATTCTCCTAATAAATGAAAAATCAAATGTGGATACTATGCAAAGAAAAGACATACTCAAGATGATTGCATCGTTCATGAAGGTATTGAGTTGGAGCAAATTCTTCTTGCTCATGACATTCCATTACCTAAGCGTATGGTTCCAACATCGAAAGAACCATCATATGATTTCTCTAAGACATCTTGTAAGACACCATCACCTAGTGATGATCAATGTAGTTAAATGACTTGCATAAAGACTTATATCCTTTATCACCTATTGATACATCTAAATCTCATATTAACTTATCCACAAGTTATAGAGATTCTTTAAGTCGAGACATTTTTATTGTCATTCTAGATCCACCTCATCGGGATGAATATCTACTTGACATTTCATGTATTTTTGTAGAATCCCACCTTGATTATTTGGATGAAACCATTTAGGGCATTTTTCTTCTATCAATGCTAGATTCAATAAAGTTATATCACCATTACCACCTTTAGATTATTCTCTTTCCTTGCCTACAACAACTTATATCATAACAAACTATGCAAATATTAATGATTATTTATCATCTTATATAATTGGCTTGGAGATAATTGAGAATCCATCATGGGAATCATTTTAATTTTTTTATCATATGCATAATTCAAAGACATTCATTTTACTTCCTGCATTTGCCTTTCAAGAATGAGAGGTCATTTTGCCCACATTTGTGGTGTTTTTTCTTCCTAAAACTAGAAGTGTAGTTTAGCATTTGTAGAACATCTTCAACATCCAATGTCGACCATCTACTAGCAGTACAAACACTAGCATGGTTTATCTTGTCATCTCAATTTTGGGAGGAAGCATTTCCTCACATGGATTTCATTAATACATTTTTATTTTGTTTGTGCTAGATGTAGTCCTTGGGGGCTCATAATGAGTTCCACTTGTCTTATTTCATTTTTACATTTCATTGCATTTGCATCATCTCTTTTGAAGAGGAATTTTTTACCCCTTGGGTTTCCTCATTCCCCCCCCCCGCTTTATAAGATATTCACAAGTGGATACCTTATCAAGATTTGTTCCCGAGCCCCATATTTACTATTGAGAGTTATTACTCCCCACGTATAAAAAATGAGTGGAGGGTGCTAGTTTGAATGCTTTTCTTAACCCTCACCCACACTTAAGTCTCACTTTGTGGCTTAGTCTAACTTAACCTTATCATTAAAAGGTAATTTCATTTTTAAGGTTAGACACCTTTTTGTCTCACTACATGTGCAAAAAACATTAAATACTGTGTCATTTCACCTCATTGGAGGCTAGAGGTATTTTGATTTCTAGTTTATACACCTTATTATTTGGTGTGCCTCTTGAATCTTGGCTTCTCCAAAAAGGATCTCACTTGAACCCATTATCCTCACTTAAATCATAAAGTAACTTCATAATAGACTCTAAGTGAGAAAAATCAAATATCTCTTAAAAACATTAGAATATCAGCAAGACTAGAATTAGAAATCATTGCACTAAGCTGAGAAAGAATGGAAGCCAAGACCAAGAGCTAAAATTAGCACTTACTAAAAATATAATTTTGTTAAAAAGAGAAAGAATTTCCCAAACCCTGAAATTGAAGATACTACACACTAAATCTGAGAGGAGACTAAAGCTATGATCAATCACTGAAAATAGAAGTTACTCTAACTAATAATTGTTAAAAATAATAAGTTGTTGGGGATAAGTTACAATTATCATTTGAGCCTATTAATTAGGATTTCAGATATAATTTTATAAAGAATATAACAAATACTAGTAGGCCTAGAATTATTCAAAGAGGTTGCAATATCATATTATGTGATCAAGGATATAAAGGTAGAATCATCTTTTTCTAGGAATTTATCTAATCAGGAGAAACCCCTTGCAACATTGTAAATATCCATCTCCACAAATTTATAGAAGTCTTCAAAAAAATGTGGAAGCCCATCAAGCCCGGGGACTTAAATGCTCCAAAAAATAAGAGAGCTTCTCTAACTTCATGCATAAATATATTTTTGCGAGTTTTAAGATGTCTTGATCTATAATCAGCTTTCAGATAACCTCCAAAATCACATTAGGATCAATGATATAATTATGATAATTTTGTTGGAAATTTGAAAAGGATACAACTATAGTCCACAATATATGATCCATCACCCATATGAAGCCTTCTGATTCTATTTATGCTCGAATGATTCATGGTTGAATATTGTTTTTTTTTACTATCACCTTGAGTTAGGCATTGAACACTTGAATTTTGTTTCCAAAAAATATCTTCTTATTTATTAAGTCTTATCCATTGCTCCCTTAGGGACTTCTCTTCAACGCAAAATTCCAAGTCATTATGTCCGAGTTTTAATTTATCTTGGAAAATCTTCAACTTAGAGGAAATTTGTTTATTAGTGTTAAAAATATTACCAAATGATATTCTATTCCACCCTTTAACCATATCCTTAACCAACTTCAACTTTTGGGTCACTCGGTACATCAAATTACTAGAAAAAGGAGTGTTCCACTATTAATCCAAAAGCTTCATGAAGTGTGAATGATAGGTCTAGATAGTTTTGTACCTAAAGGGGCAAGGACCTTTATTTAACACTTCATCCCAAATAGAATTATGGCATTGTGGCCTAAAGCATCTTAGGAGGGGTGTATTTAAGAAAATATTAGCAACATTATCCAAACTTTTTGAGATCAAGAACTTATCTATATTAAATTGGATAAGGTGATTTACCTATCATCTATTTGAGCAGGTGAAGAGAGAACCTTGTAGCTCTACATCCACTAGACCAACAACAAAAATGAAATTAGCTAGCTCACTCATGCTATTTGAGAAGACATCAACACTACCCTATTATTCTAAAGGATACAAAGGGGAATTGAGGTCGCATCAAAACATCCACTTGTCAAAAGAAAATTTGATCATAAGAGAGGCCAGGGAGATCCATAGAGAATCTCTAGGGGATCGAGCATTTAGGGAATACATATTAATCGAATTCCAAGCTTGAAATATTTCAATCTGTGTAACATTACTATCTTAATATTTATAGAAGTGTGGAAAATGGTTCTTGAAAATGAAACTAGGTTCAAAAGAGTAGTCATGCGTCATAAGGCACCTTCAACATCACTAACAAATATGTTTGCACAAGGAATTTTTGTTTTTGAAAAACTTCCTCTTTCATTTTATTTTCTTAAAGAAGTAGAATATCAATCTTCTACTCTAGTAAAATACCTTTTAGAATGTATTTTTTAGTTAGAATAAATGATGTAGTGATGTTAAGTCAAGTATTGATGAATATTGGTACATATTTGATGACAAGAGAATCAATTATTTTGTTGTCATTGATGTCAAATACTTGACTTATTGTTTTTAGTATATTACCTGATATTGTGTAAGTGAATCATGAGTTGCGGTATGTTTCTAATGTTGATATTCTTTAGAAGATTATAGCATGTGTGTCAATGATAAATTTTCCATTGTGACATTTGATATGGAGAATTAAGTTAACTTAATGTTGGAATGAACTCAAACCCAGTAATTGCTAAAATAGTGAGTGATAGATAGTAAATGATTTGATTATTTTTTATGATCTATGAAGTATTTGATGGAGCGGTCATGGGATATAGTTGTATTCATTGTAAAGAAACTATATGTATGAGCATGAATCATAATTTTAACCTATACTACTAGTTTAATTGACTGGAACTGATGTTAATAGAATGAACAGGTAAGCAAGACAAAGCTTTTTGAACAGGCTATGAAGATTTGTTGATCAGTGATGGAATTCGTTATAAACAAAGGATCGGTGATGATTTTTGTAATGTGACAAGTTAGTTAAATGATTTTTTGACTTACTTAATAGAACATTAATAGAGGCACATGTTTGAGAAATATTCTTGAGGAATTATTTTTTTGGTTAAAAGAGGTTTTTGAAAGGGCTCAACTACCAAGGTAAAATTGATGAGCAAGCCGACGTGGTAAGAGGAAAATATTTTATGAGTGTCTAGATACATTGTATCTTACCTAGGATGATCTAAATAATTTACACCTCATATCTAGGCCGATTTTTTGTAAGTCGGTGGAAGTAATTCTACAAAGAAGAACACTTGAAGAAGAAAAAAAAGAGGAGAAGGAAGTTGATTGCGAATTGCAGAAGGATTTGAAGATAGAGAAAGTAAAGGAATCAAGTGATATAAATCTCAGGAAGAATATACATTATGATAATGTATTTCAGATCTTAAAAAGATATGATCATGCATAGGTAGTGCAATTTTCACAAATCATTATATTTGTTGCTTTCTAATCATTGTAATAGCAAAATTCCCCTACATGGTAGATTCTAATAGATCTTTATTGTAAATCCTCTAACAAGGTGGAACATTAGCTTGTGTTTAGATTACTCTAATAAGGCTTCTTCTAATAGGGAAAAGATCCTAATAGGTCTTAGGCAAATCGCTTAATAGTGTAACACCTAATAGTGTTTTGTAAACCTTTAACAAGGTAAGCTCCTCACAGGGCGTATCCCAAAAGAGTACAATTTTTTTGGGTATCATCTCACACCCTGCTTTTTTCCCAGTTGGGTTTCCATGTGATAATTATGTTGTTTACATTGTGTGATTGATTACTTGTGGATGTATGCATTGAAAGTTTACTTATGTTAGTTGTTATATCTTTTGGTGCTTAAAGTTTAAAGAAGTTGAATTGGTGAAATTGTGTGTATTATTGATTCATCCATCCACTCTTAGTAATAAGACCTATATTAATAGTTGGTATCAGAGCATAGGTCCCTTCATTGTGAAGGCTTAATAACTTTGGGGAAAGATCCAAAGATGTATAAGAAGGAAGAACCCAAGTTCTCTAAGGAAAGATTATCTACATGGGTAAGCAGGATGAATCTGCATTTGTCTGTAGTGATACCACAATAGTGGGTTACACATTTTTGCCTAAACGGACATTGAAGTGTACATTTTGAGAAAAAATTTCACATTCGGATGCATATTGTCATTAAACTGTTTAAAATCAGAAGATGAAGTAAACTAGAGTCTTTTAGGATTTTCTGTCTAGATTTCAAATATATTTTTTTTTATTTTTTTTTAATTTGATTTTAATGGGATTTTTTTTCTCCCACTAAAACTGCTATGTTGCTGAAAACGTCATTTTCAAAAAGGTACAATGACTTCGTACAACATAACTTATTTTCTAAAATAGATATCAATGCGCTTCTTTCAAATTTGGTTTTGTAATATCCATACGGAGGGCATGCAATTGGTTTGACGACATTATCATGAGTATTACATATTTTATGAATGTTTGAAGTAGAGTAAACTGTAATTGTGACATACGTTGACTGCGTAACTGATAACTTGTTGTGTATTTATC
>MU227807.1:980760-995535 GCA_018584345.1 Thuja plicata | reverse complement strand
ATATTCCTCCTTAAGAGGAATCACACATTTGTCACACACACAATATGAATGTGGCATCCATAGGAGAAGGGAGTTACATGAAAACTCCTCTACTCATCTCTACTTAAGAGATGTCTCTCACACACTTTCTTGAATAATCTTCTCCTCTCTCTCTCAATCTCTCATTGCTCTCATTATTGTATTGAGCTTATTGCTCTCATCCTTTAGGCTTTTTCCCATATTCTTATTCACAAAGGGGTTTTTCTTTTCTTTTTGCCTTACCAAAATCTCTTGGCTCTTTGTTGGATTCTTGAAGTTTCTCATATGCTTTGTGGTTGATCTTGAAATCTTTCTCTCCTTTGGTTTATGGTAAAATCTTCTAACATTTCATTTTCTTGGATTATTTCTTGTTTATGTTTTCATTCTTTTCATACTTCTTACAATAAGACATGTATGGTAATGCCCCTATGTAAGCACACAACCTCACCATAATACTTATATATATGATATAAACGGTTCTAGTTGATAATCAATCAATCACAATGGTAATTGTATTACCATAGCAATCATTTAATAATAATAAATATGCATTATTAATATGTATTAATCTCAGAAATATTATAGTAAATATTGAGACTAAGATAAATTATGGAAACAATAAAACTAAAGACTATTGATTTTCTCTATCATAGATCCATATTCCTTAACACAAAATTGTAACATGTTATAATTTTTTTTTATCACTAGTTTTATTATTTTTATTTTTATTTTTATTGAACATTATTATATAGATATCATTTAATTATTAATAATTATATTATTTATTTAATTATATTACTTTATGGTCTATTTAATTACATGCAATGTCAAATGATTTATTAATAATTATTATTTCTATGTCTAGTCCAATAATTTGAGTTGCACCATTGTTTAAACATCATGCTCACCCACTTCCCAGAAAATAATAAATGATTGTATTATCTATAATTGCTTATATTGTTTAATAATTTTATGTCTTACTTATATGATTATATTATTTATTTTGTTTTATTATTTGTTTAAATTCTTATAATGGCTAGAGATTAAATTAATAATAATTCACTATTCATAATATTCAATGGATATTCATAATAGTATTAAAATATTACCAAATTAGATTTTATTCTAGCCTTTAACCATATCATTAAGCAACTTCAACTTTAGGGTCACTTGGTACATCAAATTACTAGCACAAGGAGTGCTCCACTATTAATCCACAAGTATCTTGAAATGTGGATAGTAGGTCTAGATAGTTTTGTACCTAAAGGGGTAAGGGCCTTTATATAACACTTCATCCCAAATAGAATGATGACACTATGGCCTAAATCATCTTAGGAGGGGGGTATTTGCGAAAATGTTGGAAACATTATCTCAATTTTTGGAGATCAAGAACTTATCTATTCTAAATTGGATAAGGTGATTTATCTATCATCTATTTGACCAGGTGAATAGAGAACTTTGCAACTCTATATCCACTAGAATAGAAGAAAAAATAAAATTATCTAGCTCACTCATACTATTTGATAAGTCATCAACACCACCCTATTATTCTAAAGGATACAAGGGGGAATTGAAGTCTCATCAAAATATATAATTTGCAAAAGAACATTTAAGGATAAGAGAGGTTAGGAAAATCCATAGAGAATCTCTAGGGGATCGAGCATTTAGGGAATACACATTAATCAAATTCTAAGCTTGAAAATATTTCAATTTGTGCAACATTACTATTTGACTATTTATAGAAGTCTGGAAAATGGTTCTTGAAAAGGAAACTGGGTTCACAAGAGTAGACATTCCTCCCAAGTAGCCTTCAACATCACTAACAAACATGTTTGCACAAGGCCTTTTTAAAAAAAAAAAATTGTCTTTCATTTTATTTTCTTAAAGAAGTAGAATACCAATCTTCTGCTCTACTAAAATACCTTTTAGAATGTATTATTTTGTTAGCATAAATGATGTAGTTATGCTAGGTGAAGCATTGATGAAGATTTGTATGGATTTGGTGACAGATGAATCAATTATTTCATTGTCATTGATGTCAACTTATTGACTTATTATTTTCAGTATATTACCTGATATTGTGTAAGTGAATCATGAGTTACGGTAGGTTTCTAATGTTTCTATTCTTATGGAAAGTTTTACCATGTGTGTTAATGATAAATTTTCCATTGTGGCATTTGATATGGAGAATTAAGTTTGTTATGTTGGAATGAATTCAAACAGGGAAATTGCTAAAATAGTCAGCGATAGACAATAAATGATTTGATTATTTTTTCAGATCTGTGAAGTATTTAATGGAGTGGTCACAAGATATTGTTGAATTCATTGTCAAGATACTATATGTATGAGCATGAATCATAATGTTAAACAATACTACTAGTTTATTTTACTGGAAGTGATGTTAACAAAATGAACATGTAAACAAGACAAATTTTATGAACAAGCCATGAATATTTGTCAATCGGTGATGAAATTCGTTATAACCAAAGGATGGATGATGATTTTATTAACATGGAAAGTTGTCTGCATGATTTGTGGACTTACTTTATAGCACATTGATAGATGTACATGTTTGAGAAAGCTTCTTTAGGAAGTTTCTTTTTTTAGTGAAAAGAGGTTTTTGAAAGGGCTCAACTACCAAGGTAAAATCGATTAGAAAGTTGATGCGGTTAGAGGAAAATATTTTATGAATGTCTACATACATTGTATCTTACCTAGGATGATCTGAATCATTCATATCTCAGATCAAGGGTTTTTTATAAGTTGGTGGAATTAATTCTATAAAGAAGAATAGTGAAGAAGAGTAGAAAGAGGAGGCTTATTACAAATTGCAGAAGGATTTGAAGACAGAGGAAATAAAGGAATAAATTGTGATCAAGATGAGGAAGTATATATATTATAGTAATGTATTTTAGATCTTAAAAGCATCTGACCATGTAGAGGTAGTGTATTTTTCGCAGATCATTCTATACATTCATTTCTAATCATTGGAATAGAAAAATCCTGTAATAGGGTAGATCCTAATATGTCTTTTTTGAAAATCCCCTAACAAGGTGGTACATTAGCTTGTGTTTAAATTCCTCTAATAAGGCTTCTTCTAGCAGGGCAAAGATCCTAACAGGTCTTAGGCAAATCCCTTAACAGGGTAACACCTAATAGTGTTTTGTAAACCCTTAACAAGGTAAGATCCTCACAGGGCATATTGTAGAAGAGTATAAATTTTGTAGGTATCATCTCACACCGTGGTTTTTCCCAGTTGGGTTTCCACATGATAATTATGGTTTTTATATTGTGTGATTGATTACTTCTGGATGTAATCATTGAAAGTTTAATTATGTTAGTTGCTGCTATATGTTTTGATTCATAAGATTTAAAGAAGTTGAATTGGTGAAATTATGCGGATTACTGATTCAACCCTCCCCTCTCAATAATCATACATGTAGTAACAATTGGTATCAAAGAATATGTTCCTTGATTGTGAAGTCTTAACAGATTTGGGGAAAAATTTTAAGATGTATAAGAAGGAAGAATTCAAGTTCTCTAATGAAAACTTCTCTACATGGGTAGGCAGGATGAAGCTGCAATTGTCTGGCATTGGAGAGAAATTATTGAATAATATTACAATAAATTATGTTTAACCTACATTCACTTTAACTCCTAAGGAAATAAATAGGAAATTCGAACACAATTCTATTATGATAGAAATTGCAAGTGCTTTAGCTAATGCTAATTTTATAGATATCACAAAAATGGATAATGCTAAATATATGTGTGATATGTTTGCAACAATCCATGGCAGTGATGATCATGTCCAAAAAGATAAATTAGATAGTCTCAGAGGAAATAATGATGAAATGAGAATGCAGGAAGGAGAAAATATTGGTTAATACAATAAAAGACTTAAGGAGGTTGTCTCTACTATCAAAGGAGCTGGTGGTCAACTTGATGATGATGATGTGGTGTGTAAAATATTGAGAACCATTCTACCACAATATGCTATTAGAGTATTTTCTATACAAGAACTGAGATCTATCAATCCTACTAATGTGACTCTAGCTCCTTGATTGGAAAACTTACTGCTTTTGAGCTGAGTAATTTTTCTATTAAAGATATATGGTTTTAATTCATACAAAAACTGTTACATTCAGGTGTCATGCTCATACAATTTACCAAAAGAGAGCCAGACATATATGACCGGTAGATTGTATATCATTCCTACATATACATCTAAACTACACCCGACTGTCAATATCTAAAATAGAAATATATCAACAGAAGGAACACTGTCAAAGTTTTAAAGTAATTATGTAAAAAGATCATGAGAAAAATATGTATCATAATACCATCAAATGTTATCACCATCCTGGTATGGTATCCATGCCATCCAACCTTTTTTTCCTTCCATCCACCTGAGAAATTCATCCTCCCTAATGTGATGCTCATAAGGATGTAATAGGTGCTCCACAACTGGGATATCAGCTCCTAGTATAGCTGTGATAGGGGCTAAATTGATCACTTGTCTTCCAGCATTATTGAGGTCTTTCACTTCTCACATGAAATTATGAAGTGAATCTCTTAAGTGGGCAATCTCTTGGGTTTATCTCATCCAAGTGTATCCATGAGAGACCTCCCATCAGCCCAGTGTAACCATACCATATTTGAATAGATCCCCAACTTCATTTTCTTTATCTTTATAACCACTATAACCTGCACAACAATTCTATGAAAAATGAGTCTCTTAAGAGACTCGGTAAGGTTCCTAGAGGTACCACCAAAAACAATATCATTCATAAATTTCCAAATATTCCACATAATTAAGTTGGAAAGAACAACAAAAAAATTGTTAAAGGACTTCTTGAAACCTCTAATTTTACTAGAAATGATTTCTACAACAATGACTTGAAAGCACAGAGGGAAGCCACATAGTTTTCAAAACTCAAGAGAAAGGGGGCAGATAAGAAAAACATGGCTGACAGACTCAGGGAGACTGTAGAAGGATAAGAGACTGGGTTCACCACTAGGAAGCCTAAATGGTAGCCTATGCAAGAGAAGAAACCAAATGAAGCACTTGATTTTAGGCTCAACAAGGGAGGACCATAGATTACAAAATATTTTGGACCTACCTTTTGCTGCTATATGTTTTGGTTCATAAAGTTTAAAGAAGTTGAATTGATGAAATTGTGTGGATAATTATTCACCCCTCCCCTCTCAGTAATCATACATGTATTAACAATTGGTATCAGAGCATAGATCCCTTTATTGTGAAGGCTTAATAACTTTGGGGAAAGATCCGAAGATGTATAAGAAGGAAGAACCCAAGTTCTCTAAGGAAAACTTCTCTACATGGGTAAGAAGGATGAAGCTGCATTTGTCTAGCATTAGATAGAAATTATTGGATCATCTTACAATAAAGCATATTTAACCTGTATGCACTTTAACTCCTGAGGAAATAAACACAAAATTGGAACACTATTATGTTATGATAAAAATTGTAAGTGCTTGAGCTAATGCTAATTTTATAGATATCACAATAATGGATAATGCTAAATATATGTAGGATAAGTTGGCAACAGTCTATGGTAGTGATGCTCATGTCCAAAAAGCTAAAGTAGACAGCCTTAGAGGAAAGTATGATGAAATGAGAATGCAAGAAGGAGAAAATATTGGTGAATACAATAAAACACTTAAGGAGGTTGTCTCTACTATCGAAGGAGCTAGTGGTGAACTTGATGATGATGATGTGCTGAATAAAATATTGAGAACCATTCTACTACAGTATGCTATTAGAGTCTTTTCTATACAAGAACTGAGTTCTATTAGTCCTACTAATGTGACTCTAGACTCTTTGATTGGGAAAGTTACTACTTTTGAGCTGATTAATTTTGATAATAGTATGCCTAGATTAGAGTCCTCTTTAAAGGCCTCCCTAACCATTCATTCATCAAGGAAAGGAAAATAAATCTCTAACATTATTGAAGGGAAAAATGATTATGATTATATCATGTATGAGGAAAGAGAATATGAAGAGATGGAAGCACTGTTAGCAAGGAGATCACCTAGACGAAAAGGAAAGTATCAAGGTAAACTACCTTTAAAATAGTTTTCTTGTAACAAAATTGTTCATATTACATATAAATGTCCTGATAATGATATGAAGGATAATTTCAAGAAATTCAGGAATTTCAAAGACAAGAGTAAGAAAGCATGCTACCTAGGAAAAGAAGGAGTGACTGATGAAGAATCAGATGGAAGAGATGATGAGGAAGAGATAGTCTTTGTTGTAGTCAAAGAGGATCCCTCAACCGATGTAGATGGAAATAGTGAAGAGAAGGCATTGATTTCAATCATGAATTATAGTTGTGATTGGATAATAGACAGTGGGTGTATAGATCACATTAACCAATGATAAAGGAAAATTTATTTCAATGGAAGAATGTGATGGTGGTGCAGTCAAATTTGGTAATAGTTCACCATGTGTAGTAAGAGGTAAAGGTTCTATCAAACTTAATGATACTACCAACTATGATGGTGTTTATTGGGCTGACAAATTAAAGTATGACTTGTTAAGTGTTGCTCAGTTGAATAAAAAAGGTTTCAGGTTGGAATTAAATAATGGTGTATGCAAGATCTTAGGAACATATGGAAAGTTGATTGCTACTAGAAAATAGACTAGAGGTAAATTATTTTTATTGAAATATACCAATAAAAAAAATTTGATTGCTAAAGTTGAAGACAACTGGCTATGACATAAGATATTTTGTCATGTAAATTTTGATAATCTGAGAAATTTTAGCAAGCATAAATGTGTTAGAGGTCTGCTTGCAATAACTAAGCCTCAAAATGTTATGCGTAAAGAATGTCAATTGGGAAAATTAATGAGGTCTAGCTTTACAAGTAAGGTCTATTCATCTCACAAAATTTTTGACCTTGTTCACACTGACTTGTGTGGTCCGATGAGAACAAAGAGCTATTATGGAGATAAGTAGTTTATCTTATATGTTGATGACTACTCAAGAATGATGTTTGTTATGTTTTTAAAGGATAAATTTGGTGCATTCTGCATGTTCCAGATGTATAAGGCAAGAGTTGAGAAAGAAACAGGTAAATCAATTAAATGTCTTACATATAATAGAGGAGGTGAGTTTACTTCACATGCGTTTACTACATTATGTGAAGAACATAGAATCAAAAGATAATTATCAGCACCTAGAAAACCTTAATGAAATGGTATTGCTGAGAGAAGGAATAGATCCATAATTGATTGTTCAAGAAAACTGTTGATACAAAAGGAAGTGGCTCAAAAATTTTGGAGAGAAGTTGTAAGTACTACTATTTATACTCTTAACAAGGTATGACTTAAAAAAGGTACAAGCAAAACACCTTATGAGCTGTGGTATGGTCATAGTCCTAATGTCAATTACTTTAAAAAATATGGAAGCAAATGTTACAAAAAGAAGGATGAAGAAAATGGAAAATTTGATTCTAAAAGTGATGAAGGAATATTTATTGGCCATTCTACTAGAAGAAAACCATAGAAGTGTTTGATCAAGAATACTAACAAGATGATTGAAAGTGTAAATTTTAGAATTGATGAATTTTCTTAAAAGGAATGAGGAAGATAGCAAGAAGGAACTAAAAGAATATATGACAGGTTTTTTTATGTTCAACCAGTGGAGTCAGAAACAATACCACATGCAACTAAAGTGTTGAATTAAGAACAACCAGTGAATAATGATGAAAGAAACCAGAGGATATAAATGGTACTACCAAGGTATGTGAAACTCAATCATGCACAATATTAGATCATTGGTGACAAAAATGATGGAATAACAGGACAAGGAGTAAGGTAGGAGAAAACACTTGTCTGATATCTGAACATGAACCTAAAACTGTAAAAGATGCTTTGGATAATGAATATTGAAATATGGATATGAAGGAAGAGTTATAACAAATAGAAAAGAATAAAACTTTGAATTTAGTGCCTAGGCCTATTGACAATAATGTTATAGGTAATAAAATAATTTTCAGGAATAACCTGAATGAGAAAGGAGAGGTGATCAGAAACAAGGAAAGACTAGTTTGAAAAGGTTATGCACGAAAAGAAGGATTAGACTGTGGAGAAACTTTTGTACTTATTGCAACACTTGAAGGTGTAAGGATATTTTTAGAATATGATTCTTATAAAGGATTTAAGGTATATAGAATGGATGTTAAATATTCTTTTGTGAATGGTGTTTTAGAAGAGGAAGTGTACATTGAAGAAACTGAAGGATTTGCAAAGGAGAAAGGTAAGATATGGTATGTAAATTGCATAATGATTTTTATGGACTAAAGAAAGCTCCAAGAAATATTTCATGCATATCTTATTAATATTGGTTTTACAAGAACTATTGACAATAGCAATGTTTATCTAAAATCTGAAAGTAAAGACATAACGTTGATTGCTGAAATTTTTGTTGATGATATTAATATTTTGAGGAAATGAAGCATTGAGCAGGTCATTTGTAGTGGAAATGAGGAAGGAATTTGAAATTTCTATGATAGGAGAAATAAAATTCTTTATTGGAATTCAAGTACACTAGAAGAAGAATGGTATATACACAAGTCAATCAAAATATGTGAAGGAAATTCTGAGAAAAATTTGGCATGGAAGATTCAAAACTAGTGGGAACTCGTATAGTCACAAGCTACAAGTTATCTAAGGAGGATGAATCAAAAGAGGTAAATGAAACTCTATATAGATCCATAATCAGTAAACTAGAGTATGTTGTGCACATTAGACTGGATATTTCTCATGTTGTTGGCATTGTTGCAAGGTTTTCATCAAACTCAAAGGACTCACATTTGGTTGCAGTTAAGAGGATTTTCAAACATGTCAAAGGAACTGAAGATTATGGTTTATGGTACGGTAAGGATGAAAATTTTTCATTGAATGTATTTATTGATGTAGATTGGGCAGGAAATGTTGATGATAGAAAAACTAAAAGTGGTGGAGCATTCTTTCTTGGTAAAAGATTAGTCTCATAGACTAGTAAGAAACAAAATTGTATTTCTCAATCTATTGCAAAAGTAGAATATGTTGTTGTTGCTCTTAATTGTCAACAAGCGGTATGGGTAAAAAAAATCTTGAATGAATTAATGAGAAGGTAATAGAACCTATTATTATATATTGTGATAACACAATGTAATAAATATTTCCAAGAATCTAGTGATGGACACGAAGACAAAACACATTGCAATAAAATATCATTTTCTAAGAGAGAAAATACAAGAGAAATAAGTAAGCCTTGATTATGTGTCTACTAAAGAACAAGTTGCTGCTATATTCACCAAGTCATTACCAAAAGATACCTTTGAATATATTAGAGGTAGATTGAGGGTCATTCCCTTATCTAAAGTTAATTAGAGGATGATGTTGATTGCATCAGGTTACATGTGTTTATCATAATATCATATTTATAAATAGATGTAGGGATGGACAACTCCTAAAGGGGAGAAGTCTTAGGTTTGATACTAAAATGGTACAATGAGAAATGAACATGCAAGATTTAGTAAACTATACTCAGAGGTGATTGAATTATTTGACAACTTTTGCATTTTTGTCAAAGGGGGATATTATATGTAAGGGAGAATATATGTAAAGGGGAGAATATGTATGGACTTCCCATAGGGGGAGATATATATTTTCTTCAAAGTGGAAGATCAGAGGAAAAGATAGAAGTGGAAACATTTTGTAGAAATTAGAAGAAGCTATGAGGACAAAAGTTATGTTGATAACAGTGTTGCCATCAATGCAGAAGGGGGAGATTGTTAGAATAACATATGTAGTCATGCTAAGTGAAGAATTGATAAAGATTGGTACAGATTTGATTACAGGAAAATCATTTATTTGGTTGGCATTGATGTCAACTACTTGACTTATTATTTTCACTATATTACCTGATATTGTCTAAGTGAATCATGAGTTGCGGCATGTTTCTAATGTTTGTATTCTTATAGAAGGTTATATCATGTGTGTTAATGATAAATTTTCCATCATGATGTTTGATATGCAGAATTAAGTTAGTTTTGTTGTAATGATCTCAAACCAGGTAATTGCTAAAGCAGTCAGTGATAGAGAGTAAATGATTTTATTATTGTTTTGGATATATGAATTATTTAATTGAGTGATCATAGGATATAGTTGTATACATTATCAAGATACTATATGTATGAGCATGAATCATAATTTTAACCGGTACTACTAGTTTAATTGACTGGAAGTGATGTCAATAGAATGAATAAGTGAACAAGACAATTTGTTTGAAGAGGCTATGAAGATTTGTCGATTGGTGATGAAATTTGTTATAACCAAAGGGTAATGATTTTTGTAACTTGGAAAGTTAGTTTCATCATTTGTTGACTTACTTGACAACATAGTTATCTAGGGATAGGTTTGAGAAAACTTATTTAGGAAGCTTCTTTTTTTTAGTGAAAAGAGGTTTTTGAAAGGGTTCAACTACCAAGTTAAAATTGATGAGAAAGATGATGCGGTCAGAGGGAATTAGTTTATGACTATCTAGATGTATCATCTTAAAATGGATGCACTCCATGTTGAGACCTTTTAGCCCTCCCTAGTATGTTGATTTGGTCCTGATTCAAACGCTTTCATGTGCTCATGTGCCCATTTTTCCCCTCTTTTCTTCCTTTTCTCTCTATTTTTGATAATTAGCCACATTTCCTAAGGTCCTAACTCTCTTGGTCAAGGTCGACCTTGAACCTGACCTAGGACAGGGTTGGCCAAAACCCTAACCTAGGTTAGGGTCAACCTTGACCTTGACCCCAGGGTCTAGGGTCCTTGGGGTTGGGTCCCAATTTTGGGGTTTCATCAAAATTTCATGTTTCCCTGTTTGGGGCCACTATTTTTTGAGTTAAGTGTCAAATTCTCAAATTAATATTTGAGGTGGACCTTTCTTGAGCTTTGTGTAGGATTCCTAATTTATTATTTGAGATTACCCTTCCTCAAGTTTTGTGCCTAATGCTCAAATTAACTTTGGGGTTGGCCTTACCTCAAATTTTGTGACAAGGCTCTTAAATAATTATTTTTATTTCTACCTTAAGGGTGGAACCCTTCTAGAGTTTTGTCTCAAGACCATAATTGGATATCTTCTCCATGTGCACCTCTCTAGAGTTTTGTGCCATGGTCCCTTAATTGTGCGTAGACCTTAATTTAATTTCCTCTCCATGTGCACCTTTCTAGAGTTTTCTGCCAAGGAACCTTAATTATTGTTTTCTATGTTGGCCATTTATAGAGTTTAGTGTCATAGTTGGAATTAATATTTCCTCTATGTTGGCCTCTCTAAAATTTTGTGCTGAAGATCACTATAAAAGAAGGGCTTTCCTCTCTCAATTTTTCTCTTGGGCAATCCATTATTATTTACAAGTTATCAAGCAATCTCAAGATCTCTCAAGCATTCAAGACTTCTAAATTTTTCATCTTGCTTTCTCAATTCAAGTACATGAGCACATTTACTTCCATGGAGCCATGAATTGGTATTGGTAGATCAACTTCATACTCTCCTACAAGGTTCAAACAACTTCAAGTATTCATCTTTGGTGATCCAGATTTGAATCCACCACAAGGGTTTCTATACAAACAAGGTGAATTTGTTCATTTACTTTGGTTATCTCTTTAATTTCAATTCTATTATATGGTTAATTCCAAAGTTGGAGTTTTACCAAGGAAAACCCCCCTCCCCCCCCCCAAAAAAAAAAAAAAAACCATTTTTCATGCAGGTACAGGTACGAAACTGTGAATTATAGAGAAGATTTGGATACCCTTTTTGATAAACCTTCAGAATCTGTGAACAAAATTTCCGTTGGAGTAGCGCATGTCAAGGTCGACCTATAATTTTTAGATATCTACAGTCATTGTTTTGGGAGTTGTAGAGCAGAATTGGATACCCTTTTCGACAAACTTTCAGGAACCGCGAACATAATTTTTGTTGGAGCAGTGCAGGTCAAGGTTGACATAAAGGGGTCAAGGTCGACCTACATCTAGGTCAAGGTTGACCTAGAACAAAAAATAAAAATATTTTTGGGTGTTGTCAATCTGAAAATTTCATTTTAGGATCGTGGAAATCAATAGTTTCTGAGACCATTTGACAAGGTTTTCAGAAAATTCTTTTTCAGAGATAAGTACTTTTTATTTCTTCATTTCAATATTAGTCTTCTTGATTTATTTTTCAAATATTTTCAATTTCTCTTTCCTAAACCCTCTCTTTGTAGAGGCGAGCGAGAAGTTAACCCAATCCATTTATCTCCTCTGTATAGATTACGAATCGACACTTACCTTTGTGTTAATTAGGTCTCATTGGAGGATAAAGCTTGGTATTCTTCCTCTCCTTTGTATAGAGTGTGGATTTATTTTTTCACCCTATACACTAGATACATTTTTATCTTACCTAGGATGATCTAAATCATTCATATCTCAGATCTAGGGTTTGTTGTAAGTTGGTTGAAGTAATTCTATAGAGAGGAACAAATTAAGAAGAACAAAAAGAGGAGAAGGAAGATGATTGCAAATTGCAGAAGGATTTGAGGATATATGAAGTAAAGGAATCAAGCATGATTGAACTCAGGAAGAATATACATTATGGTAATGTATTTCAAAACTTAAAATGATCTGACCATGTAGAGGTAGTGCAATTTTCACAAATCATTCTATAAGTTTCTTTCTAATAATGGTAACAGAAAAATTGCCTAAGCGGGTAGATCCTAACAGATCTTTATTGTAAATCATCTAACAAGGTGGAACATTAGATTTTTTTTAAATATCCTAACATGTGTTAGGAAAATCCCTTAACATGGTAACACCTAATAGTATTTTGTAAACCTTTAATAGTGTAAGCTCCTCACAGTGTATATTACAGTAGAGTAAAAATTTTGTGGGTATCATCTTACTGTTAACTAACTGATGGTAATGATGGTGAAGATCGAGTTTAGAGGAACAAAAGAAACTAGAATGGTTAGATCAATTATTATTTTTTCATTGATGTCAAGTAATTTATTTTTGGTTTATATTAAGTTATCATATTATTTAGAGATGAACTTAATTGGACAGATGAAAAAGATCAGACAATGATAAGATACTATTGGTATAATTATTTTTCTACTTAATATTTGATGTTGTGAAGTTATTATAGAAAGAAAGGTCAAGTCAGTAAAGGGAAAAAGCTTAGTTATAGATCAGTGACAAGTTTGTTGATAAAGTAAAGTGTTAGTCAATCCAGAAGGTAAAGTCAGTGACAAAGTGAAGTTGATAACTGAGCAAAGGTATGTTACCAAGGAAGGTTTGTAACCAAGTAAATTTGACACCGACTGAAGATATTTTCCAAGTCACCAACTGTGGAAAAAAGTTTGAATTTGAGGATCAGAACATATTTAATATAATAGTACAAAGATCTAGAAGATGCTAAGAATGAAGACAAAGTTTCTTATAGAGATCTATAGTCATAATATTTAAAAGTTAAAATTTGAGATGTAGATTAAGAGGAAAAAGGGAAGTTGTGAGTTCCAAGAATAATTTAAGTCATGAGGTAAAAGTTAACTACTTAACCGATTTGCAAATACATTGAATCAGTTTAAAATGATGATCTAATGGATGAGAGAAAATATAGGAAAATCTAATCAAGTAGATTAAGAAGCAAACCTAAGGCCTATATATTGATGAGCTTGTATGGTTACAAGGGAGATGTTGGAAATTGAAGATTTGTAGAGTTGAAGTGTGGTCAACGTACCAAGTGAAATTGAGAAGAGAAAAGTGGTAAATATAAAGTCTAGAGAAGAGAATAATGAGTTGTTGATGTCAGTAATGATAGAGAACACATAAGGGATCTAATCAATCAAAGAGGTAGTTGCAGAAACACAGATCAAATTATTATACTTTTTATTTTTAACCTTTGTAACAAAAAATATATTAACAAGTGGATCTAATAAGTCCTGTTGTAAATCCTTGAGAAATGGAGCATTATAGGATGAATGTTTAATTCCTTTGACCAGGCTACTAACAGGGTGAAGATCTTAACAAATATAAGGTAAATCCCCTAACAAGGTCATATCTAAAAAGTGTTCATTGTAATCTTCAACAGGATTGGCTCTTAACCGAGCAATACTTCAAAAGAGTATTTCTTTTTGTCGGTGAAAATCCCCATAGAGGTTTTTCTTGAATTGCATTTCCTCGTTAAATTATGGTGTTATGTATGTTGCATGGATATTTATGCATGTTAGTTGCATATGATATATTGTATGGATTGATTTAGCAGAGTTTTCTTTGTGTTGGTTGTTTTTGTTATTTCAGTTACCGAGTTGAACAAGTGAACTAAGTTTTAAGGTATACATTTCTTATTTTTTGATTCACCCCCTCCTCTTAGTAAACCAACAATTTCTATCATAGCTAGTGATCCAAGTGATAAGTTTAAAGGAAATTGAGTTAAAGATCCAAAGATGTATAGGAGGGAGGCACCTAAGATGAATAGTAATAGCTTTTCTACATAGAATAATAGGATGAGGCTGTATGCACCCTAAAATGGTCGCTTAGACTATGTGCCCCATTTATCATTTTATCAATTTATCAAACTCCTGAATCAATACTTTGTAACATTTTCAATTCAAATCAATTTCCTTGATCAAACTATAATTAATTCAATTATTTCAATATTTCCTAAGGTTTGATCATTTCATCAATTATCTTATTTAATTAAAAGAAAACAATTCCTT
>MU227807.1:943031-975576 GCA_018584345.1 Thuja plicata | reverse complement strand
AAACATACATTGAATGAAGCTTAACATAAGAACTCATAACACATGATATGATTATGGGGAAACCTTGATCAGAGGAAAACCCCGGTGGGAATTAGTACCCACAAATATTGTACTAGGTATAATAAACGTATTAAAGTTCCTTTGCCCTGTTAGAGGTAGTCTTTACAAGATGAGTACAATGACCTGGTTAAAGTTCCGAACCTGTTAGGAGTCTTTTAAAAAACCCTATTAAAGGTATATGGCTCACTTCCTAGGCTCACTTCTTAATAGGATGAAGGCTACAACCTTTTGAAAGATGATATACACTATCTCAAAATGAACTGTTGTGATGACACTCCTTGTCTGATCAGTTTCGTGTATGCGTGAATTCTCTTACTCTCTTAAAGAGCTATATCATATAATAACTTCATTATACTAATCTTCTATATCATTCTCTTTGATCATGATCGATGTATGTAACATAACTTTACATTACATACTTATATGTTCATATCTGAATAGGCGCGACCCAATACAAGACACTAGTCGGCCCTAAAACAAAATATACAATGCTTCCGAACAAGTTGGCTCAAGAGTGTTTACTATAATTCTAATTAAATCATTAAAAACATATAACCAAAGGCACTTAGCCATTACATAACAAAACATTGCACACTGATCAAAACACTAGTCGGCTTCCACACTCTGTCTTCTGGACTACTGGTCTACTGATCTGCCTGTAACTTCACCGTACTGTTGTTCTGTACTATGCATGTCTGTATGTAGCATGTACACATGTCATAGAACATATATCTGAATGCGTATATGCAGACTCAATCTCTCACACATGTGCTGATGTGCTTATTGTTGAATATCTCTATCTGCCCTATTTTCCATACTTAGTCATTTTGTCATTCAAGACAAAAATTAAAAATGAATTTGTTGCCATAATAACAACACAAAATTAGTCATGCATCCTCACGAATTCAACTTGCCAATAATCTCCCCCTTTGTCATTTATGGCAACAAAGGAATGTGGCCAAGTTACTCAAAATGACTTAACACAAAAATGACTGTATATCATAGCATCTTATTGATATATACATATACTTCTCCGCATATACACATTCTATATTACTCCCCCCTTGAAATTAATGACAAAGGTGTACAAAAAATTTGTAAGTCTTCTACATACTTACTCCATGTAAACTTCAGGGTATACATTCTAAAGAGATTGGATCTCTTTCTACCAAAATACTTTCATTGCATTAACAGTCTGTAGATGCACGCATAGGGCATAAGTCAGTTTCTCCATTTTCATCAGATCCATGCAAGGACCTTGATCATATGTCACCATGGTGTCATCAATCTATTTGATATTCTCATTAAGAACTGTTAAAGATGGCGCAAGTGCATTTCTCAACTAGGTTTCCCTTACTCTTATCTTGCTGATTTCCAACTAAGCTTTCTCAATCTTGTCTAACTGCCCTTGGTAGACATTATTGCATATGTTCATGTCTTGCATGGAAGTCTTGACTGATTCTCTAATGCTTTCCACCATGATTTCTACCTCTTCTACCTTTTTAATGTGCTCAGAGGTGAACTTCATTCTGTCCATGCAGTTTTCTATGACTTTCTTGCCTTTAGCTGCTAAATCTTTTAGTATGGATTGCCCAATCTTTAAGGATTTTAAGTCCAAGGTAAAGTTCTTTACCAATTCATTCAGTCTCTCCTTCTTGTATTCATCTACTGCAATTTGAGTAGTAGAGTCTACTAAACTTGTAGAGTGTGATTTGAAGTTTGTCAAAATGTTATCCACATCTTCAATAGATTAGACTTTGGCTACTTTCTTGTCAGTAGGCACTAAGTCATTCAATATGTTTACTGTTTCCAAAAAGACAGGGTTCTTCATCACTTGTTTCTCCTTTTCTTTTTCCATAGTAAGAACATTGATCTTAATTAGATCTTCTTCTCCCCATGCATCTAGACTTGTTGAATTAAGAGTTAACCTTGACAACAATGAGGTAGATGGTTGAGTGGATGGTGAGAATATAGTGTTCTGACTAGTATCCATGCATTCAAATTTTACTGGTATCTCTTTTATTGGTGTCTCTTCACCTTGAGTATCTTTTTCTTCATTTATGTCAATTGGATCATTGATGGGAACTTCATCCTGTTGTGCAGATGTATCATCAGTGCATATTTATTTAGTGCTTACAAATGCTTTATCAACTATGTCCATGTCTTTGTCAGATGATGTCATGGATATCTTGATGTTATCAACCACTATGGTATCTTCTGAGTCTTTTTATGTATCATAAGTTATTGTCACTATGGGCGCTGAAACCTGTGGACCTATCATAGATTCTATCTGAATCACTAGTTCTGTAGCTTGTTTGGGAGGAGCTGGAGTTACCTTTGTTGCAGGCATCGTTGATGGATACATGTGTCTATCCATAAACACCTATGCAAATGCCTTTTCAGTCTCCTTACCTATCTGCTCATACTCTTTGTTCATAATCTGTAGGGTCCTTGTCTTAGTTTGGAGATGAGGCTTCACCAGATCTAATAGAATAGCCTTCTCATCATGCGAGCATATAGGGAGAAGATTATCCAATGTATCTTCTCTTACCCTCATGTCATCCTCAATTGCATGTCTTTTCATAATCTCCAATATGTTCCATAACTGATCTAGTATCACTGTCTTGAGTTCAAGAAATAAATTCTTAAACTTGATCATATGAGATATGATCATAGAGTGTATCTCAGTCTTATCAATTTCTTGATACTTGTCATAGACTTTAGAAAGTGTATCTAATCTCCCTTCATTTACAATCCTATTTTTCAAAACATTTAGACTAGGTCTAAATCCTACCTCAGGAGGAGCTTGAGTATTCTTTGCTTTTCTCTGAGTGTTCCTTGATGATGGATTATTTGTGGGCACCTATTTTCTTCCTCTAGACTTCTTACTTGGTACAGAAGGTGGAGAGGAGTCTAAGTCAACAGTGGCAAAGGGTGTAGAGGTGCTCTCTACTTTCTTCTTCTTCTAGATCTCTTCAGTCTTCTCAAGTACTTTGGCTATTTTAGCTTCTCTAGCTTTGTTGAGATCTTCTTGAGTGACTCCACGTACTCTTAGAATGTTGGATGTAATTCTGGATGCCTTCCTCTTGTTATCAGCATTGTGTAAGATATTATCCACTTCATTAGTCTTCTCTCTATAAGTGCCCCACCTAGGCTCATTAGGATCTTAGGGTGCAGATAATAGAACTTGCGGATATCCTTCTAACACATGTTCTTCCACTTCACAACAAAGAGGATGAAACCATTTGGTTCTAGGTTCAACTGCCTCCATGCAAGTGCAATCTATTTCCACCATTAAACATATAGTATCCTTATATTTGTCAACTATCTTCTCAGATAGTCTGAGCCTTTTCTGCATCTTGATCCTAAATGTCTTGACATCCATATCCATGGCATCCCTTGCACTGCTCTCTAAAGTGGCCTTAAGTGAAATCTGAGACATTGTGGGTTTGCTCCTGTCTAGATAAAGGTTTACAACCTTTCCAACAATATGGAAGTACAAATAGATGATCAAAGATCCAAACCTAAATGTCTTGCTCCTATCATGCTTGATGATTCGAATGTTGTCAATTAGTTGAGCGCACAAGATCTCACATAGGTTGTATTGACTGTTATCCTTCACCATTCTAATAGTGGCTAGGACTGTTACTGTAGAGACACTATTCAATCTTCTTTCTTGCTAAAAATTATAAACAAGTATCATTGTCAGAAGTTTTATGTCATCTTCCTTGATAGGGTCAATTGTCATTCTACGCTTGTCACTTCTAGATAGGCAAACTTGTTCAACTTGCTTCTTGACATCCTTACCAGTAGGAAGAACTGGTCCAGTTTTAGGGAGTCTAGTTAATTCATGGATTAGGTCTGTAGTGATGCACATAGGAACCTCACCAATCTAGTAAAGATCATCATGTATTCTGCTTAGAAAAATCTTCACCCATTCTTCTCATCAAACTCATGTGCATTAGAGTATTCAAAAATAGGGTTATCAATAAAGTGCGTGAACTCATCCTTGAATGTGTAGTCAGGTTTCATAATAGATCCCATATGAGTGGCTATGCTGACATCTCCTACTATTTCCTTCTTACAGTAAATGTATGCGTGGATATCTTCCACGTGAACAACACCTAGCGGGGTTTTGGAGAAAGCCCCTTCAACATCATCTAGAATGGATTTAAATGGATGCTTCTTGAATACAAATCTCTTCCTCTCTACAATATAAAATACAACTAGAGTCGCCATACTTACTTGGAACTTAATTAAGTAGGGTTTCACAAAATTCTAAAACGGAGCGACTGCTAGGGTTCCATTTCAACTTCTTATCTATTTTCTTAGCTGCCAAATCTATTATGCTTCCGTGCTTAATGCTTAGTGCTTCAGTGCTCTCCAAATTCTGTGATCTCGAATGCAAGTGTGAAGAAGATCGAACACTTACTTTCTTTTATAAAATCTACCGCATTTAATGTTTGCAACCGTACGCAAATTACTCAAAGATTTTGTAACTTTGATCCTGATGCATTTTAGACAATGCATGAATGCATACATCAATATTATATGCTAATAACCATGAATTCATAGGTGCATACTCAGAGGTGAGTATACCAACCGCGTAGGGGTCCTGAACTAGAATAGCTCCCCGAAGACCAAGAAGGTCTATTCAAGCAGAAGTAGAGGGTGCATCCATTGGGGATGCATCAACTACTTTGTCAAAATCATTGTTCTTCTTTATTTCAATCCAAATTTTGCTTGAATCTTCTTTTTCTTGAACAAACTTGACTTCTCCTTCTTCTTCAAATAGTGATTTCTTGGGATCCTCTTTCTTTAGAGTTTTGGATCTACAAAACCTTGAGATGTGTCCAGCCTTTCCACATGTGTGACAAATGATAAGAGGTCTGATGTTCTTGTTTATCATGTTGCATTGCTTTTCTCTATGACCATTGAAGTTACATATCTGACATGTAGTGTTTTGGAAATTTCTTTGAGGTTGATTTATTTGATTGTTTTGACTCATTCTTCTTTGATTTGTTCTGCAATGTATAACCCTATGACCAAAATTATTACAGGAGAAACAATAACCATAGAAAGGTCTTACTTATTTGCAATCTCTTACCAAATGACCATGTTTGATACATGCATAACAAGTTCTGTTAACTTGCTTGATTTCCCCTTTAGGTAGATCTATTTTAATCTCTTCAACATTTTCAGCTTTCTTTGCTTCTAAAGATGCTTCATGTGTTTTCTTTCTTTCTTGCAATGAATTGATTTCAATTTGTGCTACATTGTATCCAAGACCAGTAGTGTCACCTTTTTTCTTTTTTGCATTGATCTAATATTGAAGTGAATCAGAATTTGTGTGGAGTTTATCAATCTTATCTTTTGCTTCTACTAATTCAGATTCCAACTTCTTTATGTTTTCCAATTCCAGAACTTTCACATTTTCTTTCAAGAGTTCATCATCTAGTTGTTTGCTTTCTTTGATCTTTCCTTCAATAGCAATTTGGCTATCTATGAGCTGTTCATCTAGATTTTAATTTTATCTTTCAGAGAAATATTCTCTTCATTGAGATTTTTGATAATTTTCCCTAAATAACTTATGGAACAATCCTTCAAATCTTTTCTTAATTTCTTGATAAGCATTTGTGAGCCATCAACTTTCAGTCTAAGTTCTTCATTTTCTTTTTCAGATCTATCAAGATCTTCAAGAGCTGCTTCAAGATTCTTTTTCAAATGTTTTTCTTCCCCTGAGTCCATGATCTCCTCAAGTGGTTAAATTTATTTGCTGAGGACCAGAGCTCTGATACCAATTGTTAGAAACACTGAGAGAGGGGGGGGGTGAATCAATGTTTGTCTATTACTTACTTTTCAGCAACTTAAACATAAATCAAACATAAACTGAATGAAGCTTAACATAAGAAATCATAACACATGATATGATTATGGGGAAACCTTGATCAGAGGAAAACCCCAGTGGGAATTAGTACCCACAAATATTGTTCTAGGTATAATGAACCTGTTAAAGTTCCTTTGCCTTGTTAGAGGCAATCTTTACAATATGAGTACAATGACCTGGTTAAAGGTCTGACCCTATTAGGATTCTTTTAAAAAACCCTATTAAAGGTATATGGCTCACTTCCTAGGCTTTCTACCCAATAGTATGAAGGCTACAACCTTCTGAATTATGATATACACTATATCAAAATGAACTGTTGTGATGACACTGCTTGTCTGATCAGTTCCGTGTATGCATGAATGTTCTTACACTCTTAAAGAGCTATATAATATATTGACTTCATTATACTACTCTTCTATATAATTCTCTTTATTCATGATCGACACATGTAACATAACTTTATGTTACATACTTATATGTTCATATCTGAATAGGCATGACCCAATACAAGACACTAGTCGGCCCTAAAACAAAATATACAATGCTTATGAAAAATTTGGCTTAAGCGTGTTTACTACAATGCTAATTTCATCATTGCAAACATATAACCAAAGGTTCTTAGCCATTACATAACAAAATATTGCACGTTGATCAAAACACTAGTCGAATTCCATGCTTTGTCTCCTGGACTACTGGTCTACTAATCTACCTGTAACTTCACTATATTGTTGTTCCATACTATGCATGTCTGGATGTAGCATGTACATGTGTCATACAACATATATCTAAATGTACACATGATAACTCAATCTCTTGCACATACGCTAATGTGTTGATCGCTGAATATCTCTGTCTGCCATATTTTCCATACTTAGTCATTTTGTCATTCAAGACAGAAACTAAACATGAATTTATTGCCATGATGACAACAAAAAATGAGTCATGCATCCTCAGGAAGTCAAATTTCCAACAACAGGTTTGGATAGCAATTTTGGAGGAGAATTTTAGCACTTTGACTTTGATATTGCAACTTCTCTCTTCTTGTCTTCTTCTTGCATCCATGGCTAGTCATGTCGATTAGATTCATATTAGATTAAATTCATATTTTTTTCCATAGATTAAGCTTGCATATTTCCTTTTATAGATTAATCATGCACTGTTATCATATAGATTAATTTCCTTTTATGCATTGAAATCATATAGAATAGTTGTCATTTTCACGCAGTGAATCTCTCATTTCATGGTGTCGTTGCATAGGCACAACTAGGTCAATCTGAGGGCCTTCATCACACACCTTTACACTCCATGATTAGGGAGCTATGAGTTGATATTTGAGGCCTCATTCTTGAGCAACCTTGAATGGAATGACTCATAGAAGTGTGACACATTTTAAGCACACATTTTCTGGCACCCACCATGGGGAAACCCACCTTTACATGCTGGATTTTGTTGTTTTTGGAGCTAACCCCCTTGTGCAGATTTGCTTGGAGTTGAAAACCCTATATTTTCAAAGATTTGATCATATCTCCTAAACCAATTGGAGTTTCAGTCTGAGTTTTTTTTGCAGGTTGACAACATATTAGAGAAGCTTCATAAAACCTTAATTTTTGGCGCAAATCAACATATTTTTTCTTTATTTTTCATAAAATCTTAATTTTTGGCACAAATCAGCATAGTTTTGACTTTTTTATATTCTCAAAAAGGTCTTTAAATTCTACAGGGGTTCCATTCTTTGTGTTTTAAATGTGGATGCAATATCATAACTCATTTGGTCGATTTATGAAAACTAGTCTATTTTGGGAAAATGGCTCCCTATGGCACAAATCAAAAGATCTTTTTAAAATTCTAACATTTTTGGAAATCTTGCTATTTTTTAACAAGGGTCTCTTTTCTTCATTTAGGGTTTGGGATCAAAATTCATGTCATATAGGTCCAATCTTGTTGACTAGGTAAAAAATCAAATTTAAAAAAAGGGCATTTAATGATTAACTTGCACTTATTTTTCACATGGTTCAATGCATGATGTGAGTTGTCATTTGGATTATTTGCTAGTTATTATTGCTCCTAACACTTGATTTTTAGATCTAATCCTAGGGTTTGCATAAATTGAATATACATTGCATATATTGTTTGTTTGTTTGCTTGTCTTGTTTGTTGGAGAGTTCGTGGCTTGCTTTTGCGAAAAAGCTCAACAAAAGCAAAAGTAAGGTAAAATATACTAAGCACGTTGCTTTGGACTTGAGGTATTTTGTTGCATCTCTATAAAATTTGGATTTTAGAAATAAAAATGAATCTCTCATGTGTTTAGCTTGAGTGTTTCTTGCTTACATAGATCACATTTCTAATTGGTGCTCTAAAAATGTACCTAGATTTGCTTTCTTGCATATATGTTTCACATAGTAATTAGGCACTATGAACACTATTTGTGGTGATCTTGAGAGAGTGGGCTTCACTTTCTTGTCTTACATGCGAAGCTCTTCTTGACGATAGATCCCCTCGTAGGTAGGGAAGCATTTGTTATTATCTCACTTGGTTTGGTCTTCAACTTTGATTTGTACTTTCTCTCTTGAGATTGGTGGTCATTGTTGTTGATTTACCTTGAGTGATGTGATTTCAAGTTATTGCTTCAATTAATCTTTCTTACTATGTTTGGATGAGGTGAAGAGACTAGAGGATTATGCTCTTTTCCCTTTTGGGAGAATCAAAAACTTGGAACCCTTAAATCCAAACCAAGTCCCCATGTGGTTCATGTTGTGAGTCTTCCTTGTTAGAGAGGGTTAACCATAGTGGATATTCCCTTTATTGGGTAAACCATGTGGATAGAACCTCAAGCGGTAATAGCCATTTTTTCCATGGTAGCAACAACCGCTATATAAATATCCTTATGGAATAAATCTCCATGGGTGTAGTTTCTTGTGGGTCGTCAGATCTCCTCAGCAGCTCCTAATTGATTAAATTATTAGACTATGTCAAAACCTCAGTGTGCCGAGATTGGATTTCACCCACTTGAGATTGCAAAAGTTGTAGCGTCAAACCATTACTATGAACTGCAGTGCAACCAATTTTTTTTTCTTTTCTAGGACTATGTGCATGATTGCAAAACATTTTGAGAACATACACAAGTAGAATTATTATGGATTAGAATACTATGTCACTATCCATGTACATGTGCAAGGTTGCTTTGTCCTTTGCTCATTGTTTGAAGACATTGATTTCTTGAACTCCCTGATTACTATCTTGCATTCTTTATTAATTATAAAACATGTTAATGCATCTAGTTGGTCAATTAAAACAAACAAATTTGAGTTCCTGAGTGATTAAAACTTCAATTGGTCTCCCCAAAAAGTGCTATGACATGTTGCTCAACATCCAAATGAACTTAAATGCTATCAATTTACACATAATGACTCTTGTTATTTTTTATTCCACATCTCCCATGTCTTCTTAATCTTACATTTCCATCCTTCTCTTCTTCTTTCACACTTCTTCCTCTTCTTCCTAAGATCTTCACGTCTTCTTGATTCTTTTCCTCTTGTTATCTATTCTATATTCTTCTATTTCATCTCTTCTGTCATTCCCATGCCTGATTTCCCTTCTTCTAGAACCATGAATTTCAAATATCTTGTTATGGAACCTCTCTTAAGAATAGATGATCTCAAACTTATTGCTCAATTTGAAGAGTGGTGTTCCTCTGAAAAGCACATGGATGATAAATTGAGGAAAAAAATAGAAAAAAAAAGTGGTGGAATCACATGCCTTTGCTAGGATCATACACATGATTCTCACAATCTCTTTCTTCCAAATATCTTTCATCTTCTATGTCTTCTCATCTTTCCTCATCATCCAAGTCTTCTTCTTCCACTAGGTCTTCACTTTCCTCTTCTCCATGATCTCATTCTCTTTCTGCTTCTCCCAAGAGTCATACTTCTCTTCTCAAGACATACCATAATGAGCAACGTGATGATCCTTATGATACCTCTTCCATGAAGAATGACACACCCACCTATGATGACTATGATGACCATGATGACTATTATGACTCTGATGACAATGATGATGGACAATGTAGTGATACCTATCATACTCCTATTCCTAAGAATTCTCCTCCTTGTGTGCTCATTTATAATGGTAATGGGTTGTCCCATTGGATATATTGTGATGGTGATCCATATGACTCTGAATTTGAACAAGACCTTGATGAGTTTTGTGAACAATACCTCTTTGATGCATCTATTGAGGAAGAGAAACTTCACCACACTGATTTTAAATAGAAATATCATAAGAGTTTCTCCTCTAAGAGTTCTCACGCTAAAAATAAAGATTACACTGTCAAGCAAGATCATGTTAATGATGAACCTTTGTTTTTTGATGATTCCCTTCCATCCTCTACTTCCTCCAATACCCATACATCTCCTAAAGTTTCCAAATCTTCCACAAATTATTCATTTGATAGAGGTCCTAATGCTTTTCATGTGGTTCCCTATAGTTATCATCAAGGGATACCTCTTAAAGAAACTCAAGCTAACCTTCACTTGGCTGAAAATACTTTCAATAATGCTAAACCTAAAGAGCTTAAGCCTTCATATGCTATAATGCCTACTTCAGCTAATCCTTCCTCATCTTTTCCCAAGCCTCCCATATAATTCCAACATGATTTCTTGTCCTTAGAAGTGGCTCCATGTCAAGAGGACTCTAAAAATGATAAAGAAAAGAACATAAAGAAAGATCAAGATCAAGAAACCTCCATGTCATCCAATCCTTTTCATGATGTCTCCTTTCTATTTCATGGTTATTTTAATCCCGTACACCCTTTAGCATTCATTCCACCATGTCTTAAGTCTTCTCCTAAGCAAGATCAAGTTACTACTTACATCGTTGATCTTATTGACAATCAACATAACCTTACCCCACTTACACTTTCCAAAGATGATACTTCAATTAAGGTTATTAAAAATGGTATTGTTACTTCCAATGTTAAGCCTATTAAAAATCAAGAGGAACATTATACACTTATGCTATCCAAAGATCCTTGTCAAGATCAAAGTCTTCCATCTTCTTGTTCTACGACTCCATGTTCGCTTCCACTTTCTACTCTTCCTAATTCCTTTCAAGCTTTGAAAAATCCTATCAAAGAAGGTTCTCCTATTCAAGATGTTCACAATCCTATTGAAAATCCTAATACTCACTCTAAAGATGTTGATGTCCTTGGTTTTCATATACATGCCGATGAACTTATTGATTATGCTTTTGTGTCTTCTACATCCACCCTTTGACCTCCTCCACCAATACTAAGGGCTTCACCTTTTCCTTCCATCTTAGGTCTTTATTTCCCTTCACTTCCCCTCCTAACCCTCCTAATTTATCATCCATCTTGGGTCCTTACGTCCCTCCATCTCCTATCTTTCCTCAATATCAACATAGATGCATACCCTTGAATCCTTTTCATCCATCCACCCATCTAAACCAGTCATATTATTTTTTTATCTCCACAAGTCTGAAGTCTTTTGGAAGGAAGTTGAATGTTCAATACTAGAAAAATAAGCAATAAAAGAATCTATCTAAAAAAGAAGATCACCATGTCTCCTCTAATAGACATGGGGCCATAAAGTCAAAAGAGATATCTAAGAAGAAAACTACAAGACAAGTATGGGTTCCAAAATCCATCATTGAAGATATTCTCTCTAAATCATCAAAAAGAAATGAAAAGCCTACAACTATATGGATTCTAAAGTCTCTCTTAAAAGAGTCTCATGTTGAGAAAAAAGTGAAGTTGACATTCAAGCTTACAAAGGCTTTCACTTCATCTTCTTCCAAAAACATTCTTTCATTCCATGTGCCTAAACCGCAACCTCTACTATCCATTCACCATATTCCTTCACGTATTCCTTCATTCACATTTCTTTCATCCTCTCGCCGCCCTTCAAGGTGTGTATTTATTTTGATGTTGCCTTCCTTTCCATCTACCCTTTCAAAATCCTTCCATTCACTACTCTTCTACCTTCTATCATTTTTCCTCATTTGTTTATTCCTCCTATCTTCCAACCTCACTCGCTTTGCATAAAACCTTATCCTCCATTTTTCTCTTTCATCTTCATTTCCCTATTGGCATCTTTGAACATATCATTTTGGATCCTTGAAATATCATTATTTAACCTTTCGAGGAGCATTATCTAAAAATCTTGCCTTCTTCCAAAAAATTTAAAAAAATTAAAAAAATTAAAAATTAAAAAATTTGAAAAAAAAAAAAGAAAAAAAGAAAAAGTAAAACACGGTGCTATGAAGCCTCTTGACATGTCTACTCCTTTGGACTGCATCCTTTCCTACTCTTGCATTACTCTTTTGTGACTTATCCTATGTTGGTCTTTCATTGCTTGTACAAATGTGCTTTACATGATGTTTCTTTTTCCCTAGCTTGGGTACTCTTGAGGAGTTTGCCTTTGAGGATTTCTTCCCTTCATTCTCCTTCATTCTCCTTTCTTCCATCTCTTCCACCAACATACTAATCCCTCATGTCCTCCACCTTGCTAAACATTGGGACTGCACGATGTGATCTTTCTTGGGAGTTTGATGCCCATTCTATCTAGGGGCATCCTTTGTACATAATTATTAATCCTGAAAAAATCCAAAAAATGATATATTGTCAAAAATTCTAAAAATTAAAAAATGTCCTGAAAAAATGATCATCTTAGTGAAAACCTAGCAATAGGCACTTTGATTTATTTCAAAAAAAATTATATATTCTAAAAATACAAAAAAAAACAAAAAATTCAAAAAAATAGAAAAAGTGCCTTGGTGAAAAACTGGAACAAGCACCTTGGTAGTAAAAATTTAAAAAAATTATAAAAAGTCCTTAAAAAAAGAAGAAAAAAATGAAAGAGAAAGAATTGTAATAAAATCGAAGTGGTGAAAACCTAGAAACGGGCACTACTTGAGGCCTTTGCACCCCTATTTCTTAGCGCGTGTCCGGGACACTTAACCTTTCTCCATCATGCCTTGTCCATGTTGCCTTGGTTTGGAATTGGTCTTTGTCTCTGTCTAGGGGGCATAAATGTGTTAGTTTTGGTCTCTTGGATGCATTAGTCTTTAGGACACCTCACAAATGGTTTTTTTCAACACCACCCCAATTATATTTTTCAATACAACCTTTGACATCGAGTGTTTTTTAACACTTATCAGTTTGGTCTTACCCCATTTTTTCATGTGGTCTTACCTGCTTACGAGCATTTGATCCTTATCCTCAGAACTCAGTTAACACACTTAAATTTTTAAATGCAACACTTAATGTTTGAGCTATGTCATGATCTTTTCTTTGTGTGTTGACTGTTATTGATTTTTTGTTGAGTGTCCTTATCTAATAAGTCTCTATGGGATGCATAGCTAGATGACTTGGGGCATGAAACATGTTTTTATTTGCTTCCTACTTTATGCTTCATTATTTTTTCACAACCATTTTTCTGGTCATCCTGGCCTCTATGCCTTGATGCGAGCGTGGTTTTGCTATATTAAATTGGGTAAGCTAACATCACAGTCATCTTGACCTTTATGTCTTTGATGCGTATGTTAGAATCTTTCCACATTCCAATCCGATATAAATCACATTCATATCTTCATAGTTTTGCTTGTGACTAATGATTGTGTGATTTTCTGATGTCTGTTAATAATGGCCCAATGATGAAAATAAGTTCCTTAACATTCTCTAATGAATGATGAACACAAAGTCCCTATGTTACAGTTGCTCTATTGCAAGTACACCTTTGCATTTTCATGTAGCATGCATTGTTAGACCTCATGTTAGTTTGCATTTTTAGGCTGCATTATGAGTTTGCGAGGGTTTCCTTCATCTTTCTTATGGAATTTTAATCAACTGTGATCACATTCTGATCATCTTTTTCTTATCTTCTTTCGTGATCTCAATAGAAATTTTCTACCTTAAACAATTGATTAATTTTGGGGCATTCTCTTTCTTAAGGCAAATCCTCTCTCTTCTCTCCATTTCTTTTCACCTCTTCCAAACTTCTATCTTCCATTTGCTTTCACCCCACTTCTTTTCTTCTAATTCAACCTTGGGGCATAATCTTTCATGCTTGATGATCTACCTTGGTTTTTTGATTCTTATATCTTTCATTTTACATCAAGAACCTTATCTTTAGTTTGATCTCATCAAATTAATCAATTTTTTGTTTCTCCTCTATATCATTTCAATTTCAATCATGAGGGGGTAGTACCTATCAAACTTCAAACCTTGATTTAGCTTTATCAATCTTATCATTTGTTCCGCTTGGGGCAACCTTGCTAAAGATTCTTATCTCGAACATGTCAATTACTTATTTACAATGGTGTTGACCTTTTCCTTTTTGCAATCAGCTTATCTTTGTTCTGATGTCAATTACTTATTTACAATGGTGTCGATGTCTATGTTGTTTTGTGACCCCAAATTTATCTCACACTTATACTGCATTCTTTAACTACATGTGTTCCCAGAATGATAACACATTAGTGAAAGAGGGGTAAATGTATGCACCCTAAAATGGTCCCCTAGACTATGGGCCCCATTTATCATTTTATCAATTTATCAAACTCTTGAATCAATGCTTTGCAAAATTTTCAATTCAAATCAATTTCCTTGATCAAATTTTAATTAATTTAATTATTTCAATATTTCCTAAGGTTTGATCATTTCATCAATTATCTTATTTAATTAAAAGAAAACAATTCCTTTTTATTAAATAAAATAATCTTATTTAATTAAAATTCCTTTTTAATTAAATAATCTTATCTTAGTTAATTAAAATCTCTCTTAATTAAATAATATTATCTCATTTAATTAAAATATCCTTTTTAATTAAATTAAATAATCTTATTTAATTGAAAGAAAATCCCTCTTTTAATTAAATAAAACCCCCACTTAAATCCCACTTTGTTGAAAAATGAAATAAATTGAATAAAAAATAAAATAAAAATCATTTTTTCTTCACATCTTCCTAAGTGGTGGGCTTTTTGCCTCTTAATTATAGCCTTTGATTTTTTTCCTCTTAATCTCTACCATCCATTGCTAATCAAATTTTTATGCTATTGTTATGCTGCAGGTTTGGAGAGAAATTTTAGAGGAGAATTTGAGCACTTTGGCTTGGATATTGCAACTTCCCTCTTCTTGTCATCTTCTTCTTGCATCCATGACTATTCATGTAGATTAGATTCATATTAAAGATTACATTCATATTTTCTTCCATAGATTAAGATTGCATATTTCCTTTTATAGATTAATCACGCATTGTTATCATATAGATTAATTTCCTTTTATGCATTGAAATCTAGAATAGTTGTCATTTTCATGCATTGAATCTCTCATTTCATGGTGTACTTGCATAGGCACAACTAGTTCAATCTGAGGCCCTTCATCACACACCTTTGCACTCCATGACTAGGGAGCTATGAGTCGATATTTGAGGCATTATTCTTGAGCAACCTTGAATGGAATAACTCATAGAAGTGTGACACATTTTAAGCACACAGAGGCTACAAATATATGGAATTGGATATTATGCATTGAACCTTCTTGGAAATGAGTGCTTACCTCCACTGGTTGGTCCTTTGACACTTGATCAATTAAGAGAAAAATAGGAACATACACAAGTCATGATAGAGATATCATTGACTGTCACCGACCTAGAGTTTAATGATCTACAAGGATGTGATTATGAAAAGCAAATGTGAGACAAGTTAACAATGGTATATGGCAGAGATCAGCATGTTCAGAAGGCCAAAGCTGAAAGCACAAGAGGAAAGTTTGAAACAATAAGAATGAAGGAAGGAGAAACTATTTCACTATACAACACAAGACTAAAGGAGATTGTTATTGCTATCAAAGGTGTTGGTGGACACGTGGAAGAAGAATAAGTTACAAGAAAGTTTCTGAGAATACTGTTACCTATCTATACCATCTGAGTGTCAGCAATACAAGAACATAGATCCATTCCTTAGATGATTGTTACGCTGGATGCTATAATTTAAAAGCTAACTACTTTTGAGATGAATGATTTTTGTAATAGTTTGCATGTTACTTTTAAGTTTGAATATACATTCAAGACATCTATGACTCTTGGAAGGTTTAGAGAATCTAGATATAGTGAAGGATATGCAAGTAGTGCTAGTGAAACATTTCATAGTTTTAAGAGTGAGCTAGGGGATATATATGCTCAAGATGAAAAGAATTAAGTTGGGTTTGAACCTTTATTAGCTAGGAGACTACTCAGAGGTAAAGGAAAGTACCAAGGGAAGCTACCTTTGAATTATTTTAATTTTAATACACCTCCAACATGAACTCAACATTCCTCTAGTGGTGGGTACAATGGGTACTCCACAACTGCAGGTTCATAGTACTCTAGACCTCTGGGTGTGTAGGTTCGAGAACATGGGTCATGTTACACTTGTGGTTCCATGGGGCACATTACCAGAGAATTTCCTTAGGGAGGAAGTGAGAGACCTTCTATGTCTGAGCCTACAGTTGGAGACATGAACAAGGCCCATAGATTTTTTTCAATGCTTGATAACCGCCAAGGAAAGCACCAGGCCACTATCATTGAGGCCACAGGTAGGATTAGAGGTAGTGATGTTTCTCTTTTATTTGATACAAAATCTACTGACTTCTTTGTTTCTCCATTGGTTGTGGAGCTTTGCAAGCTAGTGGTAGCTAGGAAAGATGCTATTTGGGAGGTTGAGTTATCCTCAGGAGCTAGAGGTTTTGTTATCTCGATGGTTAGATATTTCCTGATTCAAATTGGTGGCATTGCCATCATATAAGACCTCAAAGTTACTCCTCTTGGGTCATACGGTCTAGTACTTGGAATGGATTGGCTATATGGCCATAAGGCCAAGTTATATTGTCGATAAAAGAAGAGTGAATGTTTGGATGATGATGGCATTGCTACAATTACTTAGGAGTCTACAGACTTGTATCCCTTCATGTGTTTTTCACTGTGCAACTAAAGAAGTTCATGCGGAAGGGATGTCAGTTATTTTATCACCATAAATGATAGTGATGATGAGGAAGAGAAGGACCCCTCACTTGATGACCATCCCATTTTGTAGGAGTTTGCAGTTGTGTTTCCATCAGAGCTTCTTGGTATGCCTCCTCCAAGGGTATTTGAGTTCTACATAGATCTTGTACTAGGAGCAGAGCCAGTATCTAGAGCACCTTCTAGGATGACCACTAATGAGCTTAATGAGCTCAATTTATAGCTTGAGGGACTGTTTGAGAAAGGACATATTCATTATAGTGTTTTTCCTTGGGGTGCATGAATGATCATCATAAAGAAGAAAGATGGATCTCTTAGGTTGTGTATGGATTACTGTCAGTCAAATAAAGTAACCATCAAGAATTGGTATCCACCTCCTAGGATCGATGACTTTTTTTATCAGCTACTGGGTACCCAAGTGTTCTCAAAGATAGACCTCAATTCAAGATATCACCAGTGTAGGATAGTGGATAGTGATATCTACAAGACCAATTTTTGCACTAGATATGGCCAGTACGAGTTCACTGTGGTTCCTTTCAATATCACGAATGATCTAGTTGTATTCATGAGTCTCGTGAATGGAATATTCCATACATTCCTTGACAAGTTTGTTGTGGTGTTTCCTGATGATATTATAATATATTCTAAGGATGAGAAAGATAATGAAGAGCACCTAAGAAAAGTCTTGTACTACTTAAGGGACAATCAGCTATTCGACAGTTTGTCAAAGTGTGCATTTTTTATAGTAGAGGTCAAGTATTAAGGACATGTGATATTTGATGATACGATCTTAGTAGACCCATCAAAGATAGATTTCATTATGGATTGGTCAACACCTACTACTATGATTAAGGTTAGAAGTTTCGTCAGTCTAGCCTGTCACTATAGACAGTTTGTTGACAGACTCTCTCAAGTGGCACATCCCATCACTTACGTTCAGCGAAAGGGAAAGATGTTTGAATGGACTGAGAAGTGTGATAGAGAATTCTAAAAGATCAAGAGGGAAATTACCAATTCACCCATTCTTACTGTGTTAGAGCCTTCAACAGACTTTGTGATTTTCATAGATACATCTTTGGAAGGTTTAGGAGCAGTGCTTATGCAGAGTGGGTGAGCTATAGCCTACGATTCTATGAAACTAAAGACTCATGATCTCAACTAAACTACTCATGATCTTAAGCTTGAAGCAGTGTTGTACGACTTAATGAGATGATGAAATTTCCTCTTAGATCATCGGTTCAAGCTTCATTCATACCATCAAAGTCTTCAGTACATCTTCACTCAGTCAAACCTTAATGCTTGACAAAGGAGATAGATGTAGTTCTTAAGAGAATATTATTTGATGTTCATTAAATCGAGGGGAAATAGAACATTGTCACAGATGCCTTGAGTATGAGATGACATGATCTTTCTTCTATCTCTACATGCACATATTTGTGGGATTGCAATATTCATCACATGCATGAGGCTAAGATGTATGTAGAAGTTAGTGAGCTGATTGGATCTCAGAGGCCCCTTGAGTATTCTTTCAAGTTTGATGGGATCTTACATCATAGAGGACACATCTATATACCTTCTTCCAAAGGATTGTGTGAGTTGGTGATGCTAGAGACTCATAGAGGTCCTTATGGAGCACATCCCATAGTTAGGAAGATGCATGCCGATTTGAGGCAGTTGTATCATTGGCCCAGCATGAGATTGCAGATTGGTGAGATGGTATCTAGGTGCCTAGAGTTCCAGAGGGTGAAGGTGGAACACCACCATCTAGGTGGTCTTCTTCACCCTCATGAGATACCAATGTGGAAGTGGGACCCCATTTCTATTAACTTCATAGTTGGTCTTCCTATTTAATCTTCTCGTCATGATGCCATCATGGTGACAATTGACAAGTTCATCAAAGTGGCTCACTTTTCACCCGTGCATACTACCTTTACTACACCATCAATAGCATAGGTGTTTTTGTGAGATATAGTTAGACTTCATGGCGTACCTTGTAATATAATCTCAGATAGAGATTCTCTCTTCACATCATTCTTTTGGAGAGAATTTCAATAAGCTATAGGCACAAGACTCAATTTTTGTACAACCTACCACCTTGAGATAGATGGATGGACTGAAAGGGTCAATCAGGTGTTGGAAGACTTCTATGCATGTATGTGATAGACCTTTAGACCTAGTGGGAGGAATACCTTCATCTAGTGGAGTTTTGCTATAATAATGAGCACCATTCAGCCTTTGGTATGCCTCCCTACTAGGCTCTTTATGGTAGACCTTACAGGACTCCACTAGGTTGGGATAGGATCAAGGATAGAGTTACCATTGGTCGTGAGCTAGTAAGAGATATGAAGTAGCAGGTGAATTTGATTAGGCAGTGTCTCAGTTAGGCTTAGGATAGACATAAGAAGTATGCAAATGTGAAGAGGATAGATTGAGCCTATTTGGTGGGAGACAAAGTCTTCTTGAGAGTGTGACTACATAAGAGTCCAATCCATTTTGGAAAGGGATCTAATATTTCACCTCTATTTATTGTACCTTTTGAGATCCTTGAGAGGATAGGACCTTTTGCTTAACATTTATCCTTGCAACCTAACCTATCACGCATCCATGACGTGTTTCATGTTTCAGTCTTACAAAAGTATATATATTATGAGTCTCTTGTGATAGATTCTAGGATTACTTTCAGGTGGAGCTCATTCGTATATTGGTTCGGTGAACGTTGAGCCTTCGAGGCTGAGAGCTAGATTGGGTTAGGGTTGAGTGGGATTGTTATGACGAGGTTACAACTTCATGTGAGGATACCGAATAGATGAGGTCATATTTCCCCCACTTCTATGATGAACTCCAGGAGGATATTCATGCCTAGAGGGTGTGGATGTGATGCCTACCCGAGTCTATCATAAATTAGCATTGCATTTATTTTCATACTCTATAATTGATACTAATTTTTTTTGTAGTTGGACAATTTGGGACACATGTATTACTTTATGGATCTATTGAATCTTTTACTTGTATAAAACACCTAATTATGTAATCAGGAGACCTATGTGATACTTTATATTAGCAATGTCAGTTTCAGTTTATGATTTAGTTTTGTTGATGGATTACTTTGAATTAGTATGAGGATGTTATCCTAATGAAAAATGGTTTAGAAAAATCATATTATGCTTATTTGAATAAATATCTTGTTTAAACTTTAAAGGGTTATTGTTCAATGCAAATTGTAAGTGCGTGATAAATTTTGTTATGGTTTATATGATGTTATTTTGGACCTACTAATGTGTGCAATAAGTGTGCAAGAAAGTTGATTATGGTTCTAAAAATGGGGATCCAGAATTGAATCTATGTGAATTTCGTGTATACTAACGTTATGTCTGGATGCAGAGATATGAACCTTGTTGTTTAGTCTTTTATTCGTGAAACTAACTTGTTATATTGTATTTGAATTCAATAAATGTTTTGTTAATTAAGTCATGCCTTTTTTTAAATGTGTTGCGTCAATTTTGACAAATGTAAGTGATTATGTGCTAGCATGACTAGTAAATATAACTAGAGGGTTACTTAGTGTAGTACCCAAACTTACCATGAGTTAAGAAGCTTTTAGATGTGTCTTCTTGAGTGGAAATTCGTGAGTTAACTTTGGGTAGAGTTTAGGAGGGTGTTTTGGGCTCCCATAAGGTAACTAGGGTCAAAACTAACTACCCCATTTGGTACCTTAGGGTTTAGGGGTCATTTTCAACCCATTAAGAGCCTCTAAACTCATTTATGACATCCCTAAAGTCATCATTTTGAAGAGTGACGATTTTGGAGAATTGGAAAACTTTGTTTAAGCCATCCCCTCTTTTCTTGTTCACATTTAACTCCATTTATGGAGAAGGGATGCAAGTGGGAGATAGGATGGGTTAGGGTTTCTTGCTCATTAACGATATCTTTATATTTTAGGGATAAGGACTTTATAGGGAAGAGTTTAGTGGGAGCTTGGGTTGTTAACCCATTCTATACTTTTAGAGATAAGATGAGTTTTGAAGGAGGAATTTTTGAGAAGGAAGAGGATTGGAAGGAAAAGCTCTCCATAAGCCAGCATTTATCTTTCATAGCTTGGATTTAGGTTGGCTTCTTAGAGTAGAGTAGTTTTGATTTTTGTTTATGCATGTAAAAGCTTAGAGCTTCATTAATGGAGTATTGTATGTATTGATTTACTCCATGTATGTTTCTTTAAATTCATGATTATGTTTTGTTTCATTTTGTGCTTATGCTTGTTTTGGGAGTCTTCAAGGAAAACTTGCCTTCAAGGGGTAATAGGTTGAGACACCAGGAAGTGTGGAGTCTCCCATGTGTGGAGGATAGACATGGGTGTTTTGGTCCCCAATATGCGAAGAAAGCCCAAGGGAACCATAGGGTCATAAGGATAAGTTTTGATGACTGGAAGAAATCATATTTATATCTTGAGGAAGTTGGTTTGTTCAAGGAAATGTGTGGATTGCTTTCATTTTTTTGTGCTTTGGCTTCTCCTCCTGAGTTTTTCCACTATCACCCCATTTTTGTGAAGGCCTCTTGGAGACCTTCTTATTGTTAAGCCATGGGAGGGATTTTTTTGTTGAGTTGTTGGTTGTGTAAGTTCTGTCTTTTACTGTTTGTTCCCAATTCATTTTTGGATCCCCAAGCTCAGGGTTGGCCTTGTAAAGGCCTAGGTTTGGAGGTGAGCATCCATCATCAACCGTATCTTACCACAGGTCTTCAGATGGAGCATGGAGGGCTTGTGAGAATTCTTGAGTTTTCAGAAAGCTACAAGAATCGGGAATTTCTTGGTTGTATTCCACCCTTGTAGTTTGAGGTTTCATCTTTGTATTTATTTTAAGGATTTACAAAGTGGGATATATGTTAAAGCTTGTAAACATGGATCTTTGTTATGTACATTGAGAGGAAATTTTATTAATGTTTTTGCATTGTATTTTATACTATTTAGCAAGTTTCAATATAATGCATAAAGAATCTTGGAATATAAATACATGATTACTTTTTTAGATTAATATCTTAGTGAGCAAAATAAAACTTAGAGTATAATGGTTGAAGGAAATATTTGAGATTATATCTCAAATCATAAGCTCTTAGGCTAAAAGAAAATCTTTAAAAGTGTTTTATTTAAATTAAGTGAAGAATTTGTTCATTTTTATATTCTCTAAAAAAATTAAGATGCAACTATACCTAGATGGAATAGGGTGTTCAAGTACCTCTTATTTAATATTGCATATTAAAATTATAATGTAAAAAAAGAGAGGAGAAAGTATAAGTTCTATTTGTTAAAATAATCAACTTAAATGATCATTATATTGTTTATAAAGTTTATGCAAATGCAAGTCACAATATTTGAAGGTAGAACTAATATTCAAATAAATAAAATAGACTTTAACCATGTATTTGAAGTCAAGACCTTGTAGATGATCAGTAAAATTATATTCGTTTACAAAATATACTATGCACATCCCATATAACTTTATCTTATCAATGCCCACCTTTTTATATATATATATGATAGTTTTATATTTTTTAACCCTAGGGAAGCTCTATTTTCATTTTGGAGGAGGGAAGATAGTATGTGCAGGGCGAGAGTGCCGAAACCCTTACTCGACGCCCTGTCTTTCTCCTCTTCTCAGCCTTCACGGATCCTCCTTGGAGAGAAGTGGGAAGGGATGGGTGACATGGTTTGCGGGGAGATGACGGTGAGCCGCGCTACCTCTCCCACTTCACTGCTCTCCCTCCCCAAACCGTGGCTTGCCCTGCTAGGAGATAAATGTCGCTCGGCCCCGTGCGGCTTCGCTTCTGATTTTCCCTCCTCTGTTTTCCTTCTCCGCTGCGGTCGTCACTGTCGAGCTGCCCGACACCACCTCTACCTCTCTTCTCTGCCTCGAGCGACCATTCACCGCCTGGTGGCCACCCGCTCGCCGCTTCCTCCTCCTTTTCCATGATCGAACCCTTCTCTGTGGAGAGATAAAATAAATAAAACTAAACACAAATATATTTTGATTAATAACATTCTTGCATACCAAAATAATAAAATAAATGTCAGGGAGCAGTATTCAAATTGTGAATAGGATAGAGATGTATTTATATCTAGATTTTATTTTAAGATTAGATTTGGGTAGCTTCGAGTTGGATTTCAAATTTTGTTCCATTAGTGTTTTTTTAGTTGTAAAGGTTGAATTTGAGATTGAATTGTCTAGAAGGAATTATTAACTAAATTTATTGTGTTCTTTTTGTGAGAGATTGGCATTAACTTAGAATAGAGATTTTTTTACAGTGGTATGAGCTTTAAAAGAATAATCATACATAAAAAATTAAGTTATAAATAAATGAAGTTATCCTATTTGGGACTCACTCATTATTGTTTTATTAATAACATTATATAGTTTGTCTATTAAATAATAATTACAAATTTAATGGACTTGACTTTTAATTAAATGGACTAGTGATTAGTAAGGTAAGATTAAAAAATACTTTTCAAAAGAACAGATAGTTAAAATTCAATGATTTGTTTATTAAGAACGCTATTAAAATTATATAGTCCTCTATTAAAAGATAGAATATAGTTGAGTATGCTAATTTAAAAAAGGTTTAATTAAGGAAATTACTTGATAGAAGATCTTTTTAAATGTGATGATAGTTTAATGTTTAAATCTATTAGCTTAAAGTCTTTAATTCTATAGATTATTTATTTTATTAATGTAATCAATTTAACAATTAATTGTATTTACATATGCACAACTATAATTTAATAAAACTATAAATATGAATTTTAGAAATCGATCGTTAAGGTAAAATATGTAGCCCTTTTATAGACTCAACCTAATGTTGTAGTTCTCTATAGTCTCAATCAAACTATGGTTATCCTTTGTCAACAACCTAGTTAACTTTTAGTGGACATTGGGGTTACAAATTTTTCTTTAACGACCACCTTGAACCCTCTCTTCTGAACATCGTTATGCATGCAAGTTTAAACTTAGTTATACATAGTTATCATTAGTGCTTAGGTAAAAGAATTTGTAGTTGTGTTTTGCATGACAGGTAAAGATATGTTCTTAATAAATTCTGTCGATATAATTTTTTTTGATGAAATAGCATCTACCAAAATAGAAATAGGTGTACCAAGAAGTGTACCCATTAGCTTTATAGCATTTTTTTGGTGTATGGTTTGTCGGTTCCCTACTGCAACATAAATTTTACATTGCTGAGGAGGCTACTTAGGAGCGGACCACTGTTTCCTTGAACAATCTCTAGCAAAGTGGTTTCTTCCACACAAGAAACATCCTCCTATTGGAACTCTGACAACTTTAGATTGTGTATTCTCGACAATTCTTTGTGTACTATTATTGTAGTTGTTCCCTTGATACCAGTTTCCTATTACTATTTATGGAACATAATCTCTTATGTTGTTATTAGGTTGGTCCCTTGAATCTCTAGTTTCAAATTTCCTTTTAAAAGGGGGTCTTTTCTCACTATTATTTTGTTTTTCTTTGACTGGGGACTGTACTTTTCTAACCTTTTTGCAGGCCTTCTCCAAAACATGGTTTATGCTCCAAAAACCAAATGTTTCTACTTCAGCCAAAAATTCTATATTCAATCCCAAAATGAATTTACTTGTTTGGGCCCGTTCATCCTTTTGGTAGATAGGAAAAAATTTCATTAGTTTGACAGAAGGATCCTACTATTATTGCACAAAGAGAGTACCTTATTTTAAGTTCATAAATTTAGTCATCTTATCATCATGGTATAATTGAGGTATCCATTTTTCTTGAGAATGTGCCACAAACTGACTCCATATTAGTCTCTCATTAGTGTAGTTGAACTGGTCCTTAATACTAGTCCACCAGCTAGTTTTTCATTTGTGAGGTAACATGCACCCCAGATTTCCTTCATGTTTTATGGGTAATCTCTCAGTTTGAAGTACTTCTCCATCTTAATAATCCACTCTTTTGCAATGTCTCCAACATATCTTCCATCAAACTTAGGTGGGGTAATATTTTTGATATCCTTAGAGAGATCCACAATGGCTTCTTGCTGAGTGATCCTATTCATTGTGGTTTTCTTAGGTACAAAGTTTATGGGTGGTGTAAGTTCCCATTCAATACCCTAAAGATTTTGTTCATATTTCCCTTCTAGGGTTTCTAGAATGTTATCTAAATGTCCTTGCCTAATTCTCAAATCCTTAGCAGTTTGTTATAAATTGCAGGTCTAGTCCCTTTGGTCTGTCAGTAAATCAATGAGAACTTTTATACCACTTTAAACTTGTTCTATTGGATTTTGGTTTTGTGTAGAAGCTATAGTTCTTCCTCCCCGAGATCCTCTAGTTTTGGGTCCTCTAGTTGTTTCCATGGCTATCATGTTTTTGATTAAGTAAAATAGGTTTTAAAGGGTGCCTGAAACCTGATACAAAGCTTAAGATATAGCAATAGGTCCTTACATAAAAAAAAAAAATGGGAACAAAGACAGAAACAAGCCACAGCCAGGGCCAGAGAAAAAGAGATCAGGAAACCCATCAACACTGCAAGAAAAAATAAGACATGGAAGTCCAACAGCCCAGATGCATCCCATAAGAGGAATAGCCAACACCTGAAGCCACAAAAAGGGTCATTTCTTCCCCTTTTGGGATCAAAGTTCCATAAAAAACATGGGTAAATTTTTAGATTTTTTCCTTTTCAGAATAGTCCACCCAACATCCACCACGTTGGCCAAACCCTGTGAATCAGGGACCAAAACTCTCAAATCTGGAGAGCAAGGAGAAGGTACCATAGAAGGGTGAGGTACAATGAATGGGATAGGTACAACAAGAGAGCCAATAGCCACCAAGCCAGAGGTAAACAATGGAGCATTTCTAGCAAGAGAAGAAACAACCTCACCTCCATCAGAGACCCGATCACAAGTCTCGGTACAAAGAGTCACTGCAGGGACAAAGGTAGCAGAAGAAGACGGAGGAGAGGCCTCACCTAGGGAAGAGACCTCACTAGACACAAGAGGCTCATTTTCCTCAACAACCCTAGAGAAGAAGAAACCACCTGAGAAAGGCTTCGAAAAGACGAAGCCTTCCCAACAGTGTAATGTTAAGAAGAAGCCCCCTTCCACCAAGAAGCATATTTTTTTTTAATCTTCTCCAAGCCACACTGATCAGCCAAATGACCAGTTTTGAAACATCTCCTACACCTGAAGGGGATCCCTTCATAATCCATGGCTATCATGTTATTGTGTATCAATTGGTTAGTTTATACTAAAAAATTAGCAATTACTCTTAAACCACTTATTTTGATATTTCCTTATATCAAAGAAAAAGGAAGTTGTTGTTTAATACAAACAGTCATTATCATTAACCCTAAAAAACAAAATCTTTATTTTTGTACAATAGATTTACAAGAACATTTGTTCTCAACACACTGTTGTATTTACATACTTTGTACATTACACATTTACATTATACAAAATACATCTATAGGAACCTAATATATCTCCCTTCCTCCTCCTCCTCCTCCTCCTCGGAGTCAGAATTCCTAGATATATTTCTTGGGCGTGTTTGATGATAATGATCCATGACCTCTTTACTAATTTACTAATATTTGGGGTGTTGTGCCGAGTGCCAAAAGGAAAGGCCCACAACTAAAGATATTATTTTCTTTTGAATCTAATCACTCTTCTCTTTGACTCTTTTAATCTTATTATGTTTGATTTTTTGAGCCATTAAAGCCAAGGTCTTAATATCCATGGCTTCTGTTTCCATGTCACCTCCTCATGAAGAGGCTAGATTATGTTCTTGATGTTGCGAAAGACTTCTACAAAAACTCTTCCTCCCTTGAACATATACCTTTGCCTCCATTCTAAAAAATAGGTTAACAAGCATTAAGATAAAAATACACCATACTATTCAACTTTAGTATTTCTTTTTTGCATAATTAAATATAAGGCAGTAGGATTTTAGGCCAAGTGTCTCAACCAAAAGATCTGATACCACATGTAAGGACTGACCTTTCCTAAAATAAAATAAGAGTTTATAAAAATAACTTATTAGTACAGACTACTCAAGACTAAATTTTTGTACTTTTCTGAGTTAATTAATGATTACTCAGGAGATATAACTCTATTTCCACAAGAGGCACAACATAAAATAGCCTATCCAGACTCTTCTATCTAGGGCCATAAGGTGATCGATCTGGATCACACCTCTATTCATATCAAATATCAGAACATAAGCGGCCTTCACGGGGTCATACCTCTACTCAACCAGAGTAGGATTGAAATGTAGGTGACCCTGAAGTCGTACCTCCATCCTTACTAGATAGAAATTAATATGGACAATATTTATCTACTTCTCTCATCAGATTCGTTTCATTTTGGTACTCCCCTAGGCTCTAGAATATCTTGCAAGGTATTCCACAGTCTTCCAAAGATTGTGCCAAGGACCATTGCAAGGTTAAAAAAATAGGATCTACACCCTTCCTTGGATTTCAAACCTTTAGCCAAGTGCAAGACCACTGAGAGTAATTTGAAGTCATATACCCCCTCTTGGCTTTCAGGCATCCAACTGAGTATAGCTACCTTCCTGAGAATTGTTCTTCTACAAGTTTTATTATTTTAGAATTTATTATATGATGATAATTGAACTACCACATAATCTATGTCCAAGGCACCTATGCGCTGGAGGTATCTTACACCTTCCAGGTTGCCAATATACCTGTATTCATAGGATCAAGACCCTTGGAATACACACTCTCTAACGATATGTATTTTTATTTTCTATTACGTGTGATGCAGCTGTTGTGGGGATGCAACTTTTTTGGGGCATTATCCATTCCCCAAACAATTCTTCACCATCATACAACCACTTGGGCGAATCAGGTGGAATCCTGCATTGCTCACTATAAACATCAACAATGCTTGTTTCAAGGATATATTTTAATAACGTATAAAATGTACCTATGCACATGTATCATATTTCCTCTTGTCTAATTGATACAGGACTAGCTTTTTCCTACGTTCTTATAAAGCTTAACATGAGTACAATGTTTGAAAACCAAAATTTTATTAGCTAATAACTTTGGCTTGGTTCTAAAGTGATAAGAAACTTTTAGAAAAGTCCAGTTATCATCCCTTAAATAGTAAGCTTCAATCTATGATGTAATTCAGGTTTTTATTTGTAAAAGCCACTTAAGAACATCGCTACTCACATGTGAACATACTATAAAACAAACTATTATATTGAACTATCATGTTCTATTTTGTTGGGAATTAGAGCTTAATAATCACCAATTTTATTAAATGACAAGATATTCACATCACTACTCACATTTGAAATACTATAAGACAAAAATATTATACTGAACAAAACTAGTATATTGATAAGAGCTTAATAATCACTAGTGTTGTTAATTGACAAGAAATTCCTTTTCTTGATGATACATTCTTCTAGTTGTCCAAATGATTAGATTTTAATGACAACCATGTAAGAAGGATTTTCTAAACTAAATAGTTTCAAAAGATCTACCCTAGCGTCTGCCAAAATATTCAAGCTTAACACGGTAGGCTTGTGCTTTGCAGTTGTCTAAACAAAGCATAATGTTTTGGGTAATATTTAATTTATGTCCATGGTTTGCACTCAATTGTAATCTAACAATTAAAACAACATTTAAATCTTTCCCGAATTCAAATTATTGAAAGAAAAAAACATTTGATACAAAGTTAAAAACCATTCTAATTCGCAATAATTCTGAAATTAAAATCTACATATGTATTTTTTGTTATGTGAAAATATATTCGTGTACCTACATGCTTGCATATGTGCCTGTTTTTAGAGATATTTCCTTCACCATATGGCTATCATCAAGTTTCATTGATAAGTATTACTATTATTCTATAATCATTGCTGGTCAATTAAATTAGTAACATATATTGTGAATAAACACATGCTGTGATTAAACATAAGCTGTAAATATACACAAGTCTCATATAGGTTCCCATAACATTGGTAATACAAGGCAAATCTCAATAAAATGTTATGGAGAGTAAAATGTTATGGAGAGTAACTACAGATAATGAGATAACCTTGTATGAGTTGATAAAATAGATGAAATCATGTATTTTCCCAAAAGACACTGGGGTTCTAGAAAGAGCCAACATCAACATATAACCACAATCCTATATTTCTAGTGAGCAAATATTAATAACTGAGACTTCTGTATGTTGGACGTTGATGCTAGATTATATCTCTTACTTTTTTCAAGCATTTAGTACCACTCTTAGTGACATAAGGTTTCCTTTTATCAGCTTTTCTATGGAATAATAATGATGTCGGGTTAAGTTGTTCGTATATCTCTCAAAACAAAACATCTTCTTCACATTTTTTTGGTACTATCACAACAAAATTTCCAGAGTTCCCATCCCAATTTTTTTTTTAAAGATTTGAGCATAGTGCCATGTCTAAAATGTTTCTAGCCTATCCAAGAATGGGATTTCTACACTATTTAACAAATTTATTGCACAAATATACTTTGGAGAGAGGTAAGAAGAAATATTTCCAAGAAAGCATCCTTCATAAAACAAAATCTAAGATAGCAAATACAGTTTTTCTCCATAGTTATCCTTCAAGAATAAATAAGGGTTTTCGGGAAAAGAAATGACAGCAAAGAAAATAATGAGATTTGGAATTTCATCATACCTACAGCTCGATATTTCTTATTGCAAGAACAAATATTTCCAATTCAAAAGAGAGAGATGATGCAACTTGTCTTACCAGGCCCGCATGCCACAAAATAATGGTTAAGAACCTATTTAATCCTCCTTCAAACCGACACTATAAGGTATTTTAGGGATTCCATAATGTGTTTGGATCATCCCAAATCAGATTTTTCTATGTTTTCTAGGTTTCCCAGATTGGCTCCATGTGTTTTACCTTTCCTCCTTACATGCCACATCTTCCATTGACGTCTATGATGCTTCTAAAACTAGACGTGTATCCCTGCTACTGCACCAGTATTATTATATAGATGTTATTTAATTATTAATAACTGTATTGTTTATTTGATTATATTACTTTATGGTCTATTTAATAACATACAATGTCAAAGGATTTATTAATAATTATTATTTCTATGTCTTGTCCAATAATTCAATTTGGACCATTATTTAAACATAGGCTCACGCTCTGCAAGTCCCTGCGCTTTTTCCCGCCCAAGCCATTTTCAAATTGAGGACCCCATGCCCGCCTCCCCGGGGGGAGATGCTGCCCCCTTGGCAGACCCACCTGCTGGTCCGGATGGACCCCAGATAGCGTGCACTGTGCTAGAGTCAACGGGGGACTCCCAAAAGGCGTCGTCTTCTTCTGCTGATTCTCCTATACCTAACTGGAAAGGGGCTCTTGTTGGTGAAGCTCAACAATCTTTGCAGGCCCTTTTGGTGGATTTTGTGCAGACTAAAGAAGGTGCAGAACTATCCCTCCTGGACTCTGTAGTAAATCGCACAATGGTGGATTTCCAGTTGGCTCTAGTGGGTAGATTCTTCAATTTCCGCCCTTCCATTGAGATGGTCCGAAAGTGGGTTGCTAATCAGTGGAAGATCAAGGGTTCAACCCTGGTTTCGGCCATGCCGGGTGGGCTCTTTCTGTTTGAATTTACCACTATGGAGGACATGACCAGAGTGTTATCTGGCTCGTGGGTCTATGGAAAGCACTTCCTAGCCCTTGCGAAGTGGAAACCCGGATTCAATCCAGCAACGGACCTTGCTAGGTCAGCCCCTGTTTGGGTTCGCCTCCCAGGCCTCCCACTGGAGTATTGGGATGAACAGGTTTTCTGATGGATAGGGGATTCCTTTGGTGCTTTCATAACGACGGATCAGGTAACAAGATCTAAATCTAGGCTTGTGTTTTCTCGATTCTGCGTGAATGTCAATGTGAACAAAGTTCTGCCCAACTTTGTTATATTGAAATCCAAACTGGGTAGATGGACCCAAGCTCTGGTCTATGAGAATGCTACCCTATTTTGCTGTAAGTGTGAATGGAGAGGACACTCTAGTGACTCCTGCAGGGCTAATATTTTAGAAAAGAAGCAACAGAACAAAGATAATGGCCTTGCTATGACCCCCCAGCCTAAGGTGTTGGAGGAGCCGGTGGAGACTATGCCACCCTTGGATGCTGGGGAGATTGTTCCAAATGAGTTGACTCCTGGAGTCCAGAATACTACTGTTGGCGTACTGCCTCCGGAAGATGGTGATATTGTCTCCCCCCGGTTACTGGCTCGTGGGATTTCGGAGGAGCCCCCTGCCATTTCCCAGACATTCTAGGAGACCCACCCTATCTTAGAGAAGGTTTCTGAATCTTCCCTAACAGTGACACCTCCCCCGGCGGGGAGCCAATCCCTTTTGGATAAAAAAGAATAGCCTGATATTGTAGTAGCCCTTGAACTAGCTAACCCATTAAGAATAACCAAAAATACCCCTAAGGGGGTTTTGAAAAGCCCCCTCAGCTCCTCTGATGGCTCGGAGGATGAGACAGGGGAATGGAAAACTCAGAAAAAGAAAACCAAGAATAAAAGGGCAGATGTGGGAGCGGATACTCCAAGAGGAAGACCCTCGAAAAGAGTGAGGAGATCAAAAGGATCCACAAGGGAGGTTGCGGCAGGAAGGCAACAGACCCTGGAAACTAGCTTCAAAAGTAAGAGATGAACTGCCTCTCTTGGAATGTGAGGGGTTTGAATAGCACCCTCAAACAAACGACTGTTAAACACTATATTTTTTATCTAAAATTGGAGATTCTTCTTCTGCAAGAAGTAAAAATGTCTGCTAGGTCCTTTACTACTCTGGTGCCACTTCTTTGGCCTGGAGTTGATTTCTATTATTCTGAAGCGGCGGGTGCGTCAGGTGGTATAGCCACTCTCTGGAACCCGACTAGATTAATGGGGCAGTTGATTAACTCCTCCCCAAACTTCCTAGTGGTCAAATTTAGGAAGTCTGGTATCGAATGGACCACATTTAATATCTATGCTTCGAACACCAGACACGCATGTGCCACTCTGTGGAACGACTTGGAACTTCAAATGGACTCTGTTGGCTCTACGAACTATCTTTTGGCTGGTGATTTTAACATCCCCCTTTACCCTTCAGAGAAGTGTGGCGGGCTTATTTATTTCTCTGACAGTATGGGAGATTTGGCGGAATTTATTTCTTCCACTGGCCTTCTCGACCTTACCCTGAGGGGTGAACCGTTCACTTGGTCCAACAACAGAAAAGGTTCTCATCTTATCCAGGTGAGACTTAATAGGATCCTGGCCAATCCTTCTTGGAATCTCTGCCTAAACTCCACCTTGATGGCTCTCCCTAGAACTACCTCTGACCACAACCCCCTTTTGCTTTGCTGGTCAGACTCGCCTAGAGTTAACCCGTCGCCCTTCAGATTTGAAATAATGTGGTGCTCACACCCCTCTTTTAGGAATCAGGTGAACTTCTGGTGGAAGACTAATATTAGGGGCACTGCTATGTTTAGGATAGCTCAGAAACTAGAAATTATCAGGAGGGAAGTCAAAGGATGGAGCAAACATAACTTTGGTGATTGGCGTAA
>MU227807.1:907598-928516 GCA_018584345.1 Thuja plicata | reverse complement strand
TTTTGTTTATCAAAAAAATCCATGTTTGCACCTCCTATTGACTTGTTCGCTGCAACCCAATTCTGGGTAGAAATTAGAAGTGCCAAGGGATTAAAATCCCAAGCAGAGGGTGGAATCCGCCCTCTTCAAGTGGGATAAATTCTTCATTCAAAAATTAAAAATCTGGATAGTCTCAAAAATTAAGTCTAGCATTTGATAAAATATTAACAAGAGTCACTTTTGTTCTACATTTCTGATCTGATCTTTTGATCAGTTTGCCCATGGCTATCATTTTACATATTCACGTTTGTAACTCTAAATTCAAAGAAAAATCAATTACTCATTGATTGCACAATCACAACCTTCAATACTTACTTCTCTTCTACAATACTGAGATCAATTAGCAGAGTATATTGACAAAAGATAATGCTGATAAATGTAAACGCACTCCTACAGATAAATGATAAAGACATCAACAGATGAAATCCTCCTGAGTACATAAAGAAATAAGGGAGTGAAGCCAAAGTTAAACATACTATAGATGAATTAAGGATTACCAAAGAGAACATACCAGATCAAGCCTTTGAGTGTTGACATAGGGGAGGAAACAGATTATGGAATTGAGTTAACACCAAAAACTTAGGACCTTCAATGATTAATTAAACATTTCAAATGAGTACAAACCTACTTGGCACGATCCGCATAAACTAAATACATACATAAAATTGGAGTTTGGACATTAGGGAATAGAAGGAGCATTTGAAGAGATTAAAGCCGAAGTCCCAAATCAACATTAAGTAACCATAACATCGAATACATACATGTATCATTTGAGATATTGAACGCAGGGAAGAAAAAGGATCTAAGGCAGGGGGTTTGGGTCAAAGAAGGACACCTTGACAACTAAGGAGAAAAAATAGAAAGAACCTGCTATTACGTAGGTTTTAAATCCTGGGAATAAGTTACGAACAGTCAGCACGTAGAGGAAAATAAGAGTATATTGTAGGAGGATAGATAGCGACATACATAATACATAATAATAATATGATGATCATTCACGAAGAATGAAGACAGTAGGCAGTAAAAGCCAAAATGAAAACATAAACAAGGAACCTGATTTGACATGATGTCGCCAACAGCTGAGGATGATAAAGCGATCAGATGATCTTCTAAATGCCTCTTTGGAACAAACCGAAACCCTCCTCCAAGACTCTGATTTCTTGTATAATTTATTTTGTAATGATTTTCAGCTTCTAAAGACTTTGTATATCAACAACAGCATCCCCAACCCTAAGCGATCCAGCTCCCCAAACAAATGGAGTGACTTAACCATAGACCCAAATCGCTTGCAAATCAAAATTTTCGTGAGTTAATTTCAGCCATCTATGGAGTCAGATTGGTGATGAAAGCACGCGCGATGAAAAATTTTCCCTTTTTTTTCAACTTAGTGATATCCCACCTCTTTGTGTTGGTCGAAATTTTGACCAACATGGAATGTTGGTCAAAATTTTGACGAACATGTGTTGGTCAAAATTTCGACCAACACGGGCATGTTTAAAAAAAAACAAATTTTTTCATTTTCTCATCCGACCAACGACCCTTTGGTCGAAATTTGATGCAAAAATATACTAGTGTGTTGGTTGGTCAAAATTTTGACCAACATGAGATGTGTTTCGACCAACATGGGATGTGTTGGTAAAAAAAAGAAAATGCATCCTTTATAATGCGACCAAGTAAAACTTGGTCAAAAATTTTGGTCAAAATTTGCCCCCAAATCTATTAGTGAGCCGACATGATTGATGAAACTCATTACCTTTTTAAAACCTTTGATATGGTTCATATTTCCCAAGTGTATAGAGAAGGCAACCACGTAGCTTACTAGTTTGCCAACTTGGTGGTGACAAGTGATAGGTAGACTCACTAGCTAAACGGTGGAGACCTCCCATGTGAAGTTTTGGATTTTTTTGGTTATGACCAAAACCATGGGAAGGAGGGTTTAATTAACATTAATCATGATTGATAATGATCTGTATGGTAACAAATCTTCCATTATTTGAAATTATGAGACAAGATGGAAACAAATTGATATCAAGTCACACCCACACACTTAATAGGTGTCAAGATGCATTGGTAAAACTTACCGTTCAAGGAAAAGAAGAAGAATTATCGAGAACAATTCAGAGAGAAGATGTCTCCTCAGAGATTATTTTTTTCTGTGATTCAAAACTTCTTTCTTTCAATGGGTGGGGAAAGACATAGAAATGAGCCAACCAAAGATTGTGAAAAATTGAGGAGATAAACCAAGGTTTGGAACTACCTTCAAAATGGCGGCATTTCTACCTTCATCAAAAGGCTTCATGGTGGGAAGTCGTCTGTGACAAAAATGTTTTTCAAATGCTAGAATGAAGGAAGTATTAAGATTGAGGGAATAAATTTCACAGTGGCTAAGGAGGTTATCTCTGCTATTACTGGTATCCCTATTGTTGGCAATAAATTCTATAGAGACCAAAAATTTCAGATTAGCGATCACCAACTATGAAAAATGAGGAAGAAAAGAAAGCGCTTACCAAAGTCGGATCCCACTATCTTCTTGAAGGGTAGAAAATATTGTGGAGGTTTGTTTTAAGAGACATCATTTACTACATTACCCTGGATACCAGGTTTGACAGAATTAGAACCTACCATTTTTTCCTCTTAAATCATTTTTTCCATAGTATGCAGATGTCTATACCCTTTTATTTATATGCGTCTATAAATTATAACATCAATGGGTTTAGAAAGAAGGCCATCACTAACCCTACCCTGCATGAAGGGATTTGCTTCTAATCTTTGAGTATTTTAAAGCCCAAATCTTGGGGAAGGAGGTGGCTCAGAAAGATGAGATGGATGCCTCTAGTTCTGACTACATTCCCTTGAAGACTGAAAATAGTGAAGGGCTGCACTCTGAGGAGTATGATGAGTATGCAAATAAAAGTAACAATCAGGGTTTGTCTTATAAGAAGTACAAAGTTAGTCTACAAACCATTAAAAAAGAAAAAAATGGTGACCCCTCTTAAAAAATAGAACACCATGGTAATCTCTTCAGAGGAGGATTACACTGATAATGAGGAAGATATGGACTTGGATGGTGAGGAGGTAATGTCCAATAGGAAAGGAAGGAAGAGAAGGAAGACCATGATAAGGAAACACCAACATAAAAAGGATATGAAAAAGGCTACGAGTGCTAGCTGGAAAACTCCAGAGGACAAAACTGATACATTCTCCATTGTTTTGAGCTACAAAATGAAGAGGAAGGTCCATGATGACCATGAGACCAACAAGGTCATTCCCTCTCCCCATTTCTCTCAACCCCAATATACGGGGAATGATGATAGACATGATAGCTAGTTCTGTTGTTATATGGAAGAATGGGGGAAGATTATGGGATGGCGTGACTTCAATGTCAAAACTGCCAAAATGGAGTTTACCAAAAACATTATTAACCCCAAGGTCATTGAAGGAAAGAGATGATGGATTAAGATGGAGGAGCTTAAAGACCCTTCTATGGTGGTGCTTAGTGAAAACACTAGGGAATTTGAGTTGGACTTTCTCAATAACACTAGGAACAACATGTTAGATAGCTACATGACATTTAAATGACTTTTCCATGAGGTGGAGGACCTCAAAAAGAGGGTTACATGCATAGAAAAGGAGAATGAGGACAACAATGCAGATGAACAGATAAATCTGAGCACCAAAGTCCAAAATATGGAGGACAAAATGAATAGGGTCGAAGCTACCCTAAAAAATATAGTGGAACAGAGCTATAATATCCTCAAAGCGTCTAAGGAACACACTAATACTATCATCGCGAAGATAGAGGAAAAATTAGATGGGATGGATAAGGCCAACATGGATGCAGAGAAAGAATAGAAAATTGATCAAGATCCCAAAAAGAGAACTAGAGCTAGCACAAAGAAGATAAAGGATAATGACATGGTGATTGATCTCCAGAAGATCAAGGATTCAACCACTAATATGGAGCTGCTTGAGGCCAAGGCGACCACCCTAATGGTAGACTTATCTTGAGGGCCCCTGGTCTTTTTTGTTGTCCCTGTGTTATCTTACTTTTTAGAAGCTTTGTTTTGTTTTAGCTCTGGCCTTTGTTGGCTTGTTCTATCTTTTGAACTTTGTTTCATTTAAAAGTAGACGTATTGTTTTATTTTCAACTCTGTTTCAGGTTTGAGGAACCCTGTAAAACTTGTTTTACTTAATCAAAAACAAAAAAAACAACATATTAATATACTTATCAAATAATATTTTAATATAACAGAGTCCTAAAGGTTAGCCAAAGGGGGGTACCATTGTCCAGGGAAATAAGATCAATGAATCCAAAATGCAGATGGCTAAGGCAAAGTCTAATATTGTTCACAACTTTGACCATTGGGTTTGTCAACAGATTAAGGATTTTGTTACCAAGAATCAGGATTTGTAGTGTAAATTCAACTTCATGTAGGTGTCTTTGGAGAAAGGGGCTAGTGATAATGAGAATAAATTTCTCTCTACGAATATGGAGAACAACAATGACATGATAAAGAAGATTCTACAGATCAACTATGTGGGTATGTGGGCCTCGACAAAGAATCTCGATGCCTTGGTGACTATGCTAGATGGGAACATACCCAAGCCTTTGTCAATGTCAATGATGATACTAATGTTATTGTTGCCACTCCTTGTCATTCAGGGAAAAGAACTTGGGCCAATCTCAAAAAGAGGGATATGACTACTCCAAAGGATCTCAGTGGCATTAAAGCTTCTGTAAAGAACATGCATGACCGTAGGGACAAGGTGGCTTGGATCCTAAAGTATTTTTCCTAGTTTTTTATTTTTTATTTTTGTCACTGGTTATTTTGTTGGCTAGGTCTCAGCTAGATGTCTTTGCTTGGTGATTGCTAGTTTTCACAGTTTTTTTTGTTTTCTTGTCTTCATGTTTAATCTTTCAGTCTTCTGTTGTTAAGGGTTTTGGGTCCCTTCAATTCTTTTTTTTTTCTTTAATCTAAAACATATACACAAATATAATGTTCCATCATTCTAACAATAACACTGGCACTTACACCATCTAGGTGCAAGGGTTTGCCAATTGTAATTCTTCATCACAATTGAATTTCTAGTAATAAGTGAACCAAAATAGTATAGTACTGGTTACTACACAGAGAAAGAAATATATCAAGTATTATCGTCGTATACAAATTTTACCGTCCTAAACTCATACTTCCTTCCATAATAATACAAACACATAGTTTTCTTCCAAACACCACCAGGATGACTACCATCAAGAGTTTACACCAGAAACTAACACCCAACTAATATATGATGGGGACTCAGGATCCTTCTTCCTAGAGTAAACCTGACTCTGCACTAAGGTCTCTCTTTTAGACCTCCTAGGGCACTCTCAAACACTAATCTAAAGTAAGACACTAAGAACTTCACTTCCTTCCAAAGACCTAGTTCCCATCAATAAGTTATTCTTCCACACTTGGTGAACCTAAAAGGGTAGATTCATCCTTAATAAACTGACTCATTCAACCAATGCACTCATAACATCTTTCTCACTTTCTTCCCTAACCGAACCATTACCGATCCTTCCTAGGGTAAGAACTCCAAAATCATGACTGTTAATTCTCCTACCAAAACCAAAAACAAAACTAAATACATGGGCTCCTATCAATTTCTATCCAGGCACATGGTTCTCATCATGGATTCAAGAACCTTGAGGATCCATTCGGTATTTACAACCCAAGACAGGCGAGGAACTTACAACTTTTGAAAATAAAACCAAAAGGTTAAACTACTTTCACATAGAATAGACAACAATAACTAAACACACAACCTGCAAATTCTCATTTACTGAAAAATAAGAAAATCATTCAAACATATCCAACTCCTTCAACCTCTCTTTCAACTCCTATCGATCTCTCTGTCAAAATGAGTGTTGGGAGATCTTAAATAATTTTTGTATCATTAGAAAAGAGTAAATTGTCCTCTCAAGTTGAAAGCATCTTTTTAGGAACTGTTACAACTAACCATACTGTCCACCAAAGACAAAAATGATTTTCTTAGGCCATTGTAACTAAATTTACAGAGCATTAGCTATACACATCGAGCATCAGTACATGTCGAGCATCAGTACCTAGCATTAGTACTGAGCATCAATACTGAGCAACAAAAATACATGTGGAGCACTTCAATACATACCAAACAACTTATCTAAGGTTCCTAATGCCTTGGTTTGATTTCCAAAGGCTTACAAACTACCTCTATAACACACAAAAAAACTAACAACATGCATCTAAGAAACTAGGGTGTTTACTCACTAATTTGACCCATTTTGCACACGGTCACTACAAGAGTGAATGAACAAACACCTTACAAACTAACTTAAACAAATCCATAATTTTCCTAAGGACCTTTAACTGTAAGTGATCCTACCCCATACTCCTCCAAATAAGAGATATCAACTTCTAGGTGATTGGATCAAGTCAGGGTCGATGCCTAACATTTTAAACTTGGTCTCCTGCACCCATGTAGCTTCAAAATCATCTTGTCCTTTCCAGTTGACCAGATGTTCCATGTAGGTTTTTGTTCTAGTCTTCTTAGAAAATCTTGAATTCAGAATCTTCTCTGCCTTTGGCTTTGGAGTAAGTGGAAGTTTCATTTCTTTGAGATCCATGGTATCTACTGCTAGATAGGGAACTCCTTTTGGAATTGGTCCCTTATAGGACACAAGATCTCCCACATTAAAAACTAGATATAAACCTATATCAGTAGGAAGTTCAACTTTGTAAGCATTAGTCCCATACTTTTCTAGAATTGTGCAAGGGCTTATCTTCCTCATTTGAAGCTTACATGGGACACCTTTTTGCAGTCTTGCTTTGTTTCAGGGCACCATGTGACCAAATCTCCAACTTGGAACTGAACATCTCTTTTCTTTTCATCCACCTTCTGCTTGGTGTGAGTTGTACTCTCCACTAATATATTCTCCACAATATCATGGACTTATTTCATGAATTAAGAAAAATCTTTAGCATAACCACTCGTCTCTGCATTGCTTCCAAAATCCCTGAGTTCAGATATACCCTTGGGATAAATCTCATACACTATTTCAAAAGGCCTCTTTCTAGTGGATCTATAGATTGTATAATTAAAGGAAAATTATGCCTGAGTAGGTAATTAATCCCATGATTTTCCATATTCTTTTGTGAGGCATCTCAAAATATTTTCTAATCATTGGTTCACCACTTCAGTCTGACCATCAATCTGTGGATGATATGCCAAGCTAAAGGAAAGATTTGTACCAAGCTTCTACCATAATGTTTTCCAAAAATGACTCATAAACTTACATATCCTAACTGATACAATACTCAAGGGTAACCCATGTATCTTTACTACTTCTCCAAAGAATATATGTTCTATATATAGCATCCATAATGAGTAGTTTTGCATGGCACAAAGTGGGCCATCTTTCTAAATCTGTCCACAATCAAAAAATACTATCCATTCCTGGCTTGGTCTTAGGAAGTCCAACCACAAAATCCATATTGAGGCACTCCCAAGGTCTATTTTGGATTTGAAGGGGTTGATACAATCATGCATTGGATGAAGTCCCCTCAGCCTTTTGATAGACTATACAAGTCTCTACATAATTTTGGACATCCTTGCTCGTTTTTCGCCAATAATAATACCTTTGTACTAAGTCTAAAGTTTTATGCAACCCAAAATGTACACTCAATGAACCATTATGCTTCTCTTGCATTAAATTATCCCTCACTAAACCTCTCGATATACAAAGTTGTCATCTCTTAAATAGAATACCTTCTTGGAGAGTGAAATAAGAATATTCACTATGAAATTGGTTTTGAAAATCTTCACATACCTTATAGGTTGTTGAAAAGTCCTCATCTATTGGATACAGATCCTTGAAGCTTTCTATGACAATTCTCTTAACTGAATTTATTGCATTATGAGCAATCTTCTACTCAATGCATCTTCCACCTTATTCCTAACTCATTTTTTATGCTTGATAGTGAAGGTATAGGCTTGGATATACTCCACCCACTTCATACGCTTATGGCTTAGTTTATCCAGTACATTCAAAAAACTTAAAGCCTGAATGTTGGTAAAGACTACAAATTCTTTAGGAAGGAGATAATGTCTCCACTTCCATAGTTCTTGTACCAATGCATATAATTCTAAATCATATGATGCATACTTCTTCTTTGCATCACTAAGTTTTTTGCTGTGAAAAGCTACTGGTTTTCCTTCTTGACTACAAACTGCACCTATGGCAATATCACTGGCATCACATTCCATAGTAAACAACTTGTCAAAATTGGGAAGTGTCAATATAGGTTGGGTTGCTATTCTTCTCTTTAAATTCTATAATCCCTGATTACTCTACTCATTCCATTCAAATTTGACTTTCATACCTCCTTCTATGGTATCCAAAACATGTGCGCTGATTTCACTAAACTTCCTGATAAACTTCCTGTAGAACTGTGTTAATCCATGGAAAATTCCTACTTATGTGGCTGACTTAGGTGTATGCTAATTCAAGATTTCTTCCACTTTTCTTGTATACATCTTTAAGTTACCCTCTAAGATAACAAAACCCAATTATACTAACTCTTTCTTCCTAAACTCACTCTTCTCTAAGTTTATTGTCAACTTCTCCACACGCAGTCTTTGCATTACCATTTTAAGATGTCTGAAATGATCCTCCTTAGTTTTACTGAACACTAAAATGTCATCTAAGTACACAAAAAACCCATTTTCCAATGAAGTCCTTTAAAAATTCATTCATTAACCTCATAAATGTGGTTGGGGCATTGGAAAAACCAAAAGAAATAACAAGCCACTCATAGAGTCCCTCAGTAGTCTTAAAAGAAGTTTTCCACTCATCTCCACCTTTTGATCTTATCTGGTGATACCCACTCTTAAGATCTATTTTGGAGAAATACTTAGCTCCACCTATACAATCCATCAAATCTTATATCCTAGGTATTGGGAATCTATACTGGATAGTAATCCTATTTATGGCCCTGGAATCTATACACAACCTCCAAGTACCACCCTTCTTTCGGGCTAGGACTGTGGGAAAAACACATGGACTTATTCTCTTTCTAATCAAACCTTGATCTAGTAACTCTTGAATTTGGCTAGAAATTTCTCCATTCTGTTGTGGGGTCATTTTATAAGAAGATTTTTTTGGAAGTGAGGCTCATGAGATGAAGTCAATCTGATGGCTACTAGACCTCTCAGGTGAGAGGTTAGCTGGTTGACCATCACTAATGATGTCTTGGTATTTAGTTAACAACTCTTTGATTTCTAAAGATAATTCTTCCTTCTTGTTTCTCCTGTCATCCTTTGGCTTTAGAACCAAAGAAAACCCCACTCCATCTTCTTCCTCTAGTGTCTTAAATAATTCTTTCTCACCTAGCAATAGTATGTTAGGACCCCCTTTCTTCACTTCACCTTCTTCCAAGATTGACTGTATCTTGAAAGTCACTCCATCTTTCTTAAAGGAGTAGGAGTTCTTAGCTCTATCATGCACTGTAGCTCTGTCAAACTGCAAAGGTCTACCCAACAATAGATGACAAGCATCTATGGGAAATACATCACACAAAACTCAGTCCTTATCCCTGGGTGGTCCCACAATAGCGTGTCCTAATTTTTTGGCCAACTTTGACACTGAGATCAACATTTTGGGAAAAAAATTCACTTTCAAACGCCTATTTCCTCAAAACTATTAGGAATTTGAAGATGATGTAAACTAGAATCTTTTGTAATTTTCTTTCTAGTTTCTAAATATATTTTCTAAAAAAAAATTGTAATTTATTTAAATTTATTTTTCCTTCTCCTTTGAAAAGTGGTTTGTGTGAAAAAATAGTGTTTTTAAGGAGTGACTGTCACTTGGATCAGCATAACTTTCTTTTAAAAAAATATGATAACATTGTAATTCTTTCAAGGTTATTATTGTAACTTCAATATCTAAAGGATGAAATTGTTTTCATTCATTTTGGGTCAATATTTCATACTTTATTAAGTTCTAAAGTGACAGTAACTGTAATTTAGACATAAGGTCACTTGGATCGCTCTAACTTGATCTGTATATATCAAAATTCATTTTTTAATTTTTTTTTATAGAAAGGTAATGCACATACTCTTTTCCTACATATTTTTAATAATTTTTTTTCCTAATTTACTATTTTTCCCGAAGCGTCGAAGAGAGAGGTTGCTAAATGACCAGACAACCTTTGTTTACTTAAACTAAAAATAAAAAGTCACAATCAACTCAATATATATTAAAATCATAGTCATTTTAAATTTTTTTTTGAGTAGCATCACCTTCCATTTGGGTTTTAAAAGATTGGTTTATTTGGTCCTTGATTGAGACCTTCAAAGGAAAAAAAATTTGCAAAAATTTGTTGGCTTTGGAGAGGAAGGCCAAATTCAGGGGGTTCGCTCGAACACCCCTTCTAGCAAAGTGGGTTAGAGCGAACACCCCATGGAAAATTTGTGCAAATTGCTTCTTTTTTGTTTCTTCATAGGGTTCGCTCAAATTGGGTCTAGTTCGATCAAACCCCCCATTTCATCTAGTTCACGCGAGGGGTGTTTTCCCTTCGGGTGAAAACCCCCAATCGCTCGAAGGGGTCAAATATGAAAAAAATTCATTTGTGTGATTTTTCTTTGTGCCTAAAAGTGGGACACATCTTTGTGGGATCACCCACCTTCCTATGGAAAATTCCACCCAAGCATGCTCATTAACTAGTACATGTTGATCTTTTTTCAACCAAGTAACTCTATAAGGGTTAGTATGAGGAATCTTTTTCAATTGTAACTTTTCAATAGCTTCTATAGAAAATATGTTATCAGTAGAACCAAAATATATGTTAACTTAAAAAACCTTGCATAGTACCTTGAATTTGACTCAAAACAAAGATCTTCTTTGGCTTGGCTCTTCTTTGATGGGTTCTTTGAGGAGTGCTATGTGAATCATCAAATTCTCCCTTATCTCATAATCTAGGGTGACTTTTGTTGTCTTGCTGCTAGAAGACTCTTCTTGCACATAATTGATTCTTTTCACTCCTCCTTGTAATGTAGAACCCTTCTCAAGACACTTATAGGAAGGATGCCCAAACTATTGAGAGTTATAACACTTCATTGAAGAGAAATAAGATCCTCTTCCCTGGTTATTGGTTCTTCCTCTTGAACTATTATTTGAACCTCTTCCTCGGTTGTAACCACCTCTTGGTTTACTAGATTCTCCTTGATTCGTAGTGAGCTTGGAATCACTCTGATTTCTAACCTCAAAATTCCTTCCTCCAAATCCTCCTCTTTGGCTTCTATTGTCTCTTCCTCTTCCCCTACTATTTGAATCTTGTTTATTTTTGAACTTCTCTTCCACTTTGAGAGCTAGCTGATAGCCTTGATGTATTGCCTTGGGGCTCAAAAGACTAATTTCCTCTTGGATATTCCACTTGATACCATTCATATACCTAGCCACTTTTAGGCTCTCCTCTTCCACTACATGTAACCTTAATCGTAACTTGTGTAACTCTTTTGTATAGGTACTGACCTCTAAGTCTATCTATCTATGATTATGCCTTTTCTTGTGCAGTTGCACTTCATAATCAACATGGAGATAAATTTCTCTCATTTCAGCCACCATACCTTTCCAACTGGTTATAGGATTCTTTCCATCTTTGGTCCTTTCATCTTGGACAAACTTCCACCAAGTGAGAGAAGTCCCTCTCAATCTTGTCTTGTCTATTCTAACCGTCTGATCCTTGGTCACATTATCACAGTTGAAGTGATTATAAAGACCTTCTATCCACTCCATGACTACTTCTGGTTGCATATTGCCACTAAAAAAGAGGCATACTTTCCAAGGAATTACCACTCATTGATTTCAAAGCTCTCAAAAATGGCTCTTCTTGAAGCACGGGGCCAGGTTCCAGTATTATGTTTTCCTTGGCCACTAAATTACCCTTTATGTTATCTTATCTCATCATTTTACTTATTGTTGCAGTTCTAAGATGAACTTCTTCTAACTTAGTTTCCATTTCAACCAACTATTCCTTAAGGAGTCTATTCTCCTCTTTCTGCTCTTCTACATCCTTTGCCAACTCAGCATTGGCCACCATTTTTAATGAATCTACAAAATCTTATGAAGATAATACACAAACAACACAAGCCCAATCTTTAGGCTTTGATGCCAATCTGATGGGGACTCGAGATCCTTCTTCCTAGAGTCATACTGACTCTTCTCTAAGGTCTCTCTTCTGGACCTCCTCAGGTACTATCAAACCCTAATCTAAAGTAATTCACTAACAATTTCACTTCCTTCCAAAGACCCACTTCCCATCAACAAGTTATTCTTCCACACTCGGTGAACCTACCAGGGTAGATTCATTCTGAATAAACTAACTCATTAAGAAAATGCACTCCTAACATCTTTCTCACTTTCTTCCCTAGCCAGACTATTACCAAGCTCGCCTTGGGTAAGAACCCTAAAATCATGACTATCACTTCTCCTACCAAAACCAAAAAGAAAACTATATAGTGGGGCTCCTCTCTAATTCCATCCAAGCACATGGTTCTCACCATGGATTCAAGAACCTCGAGGAGCCATTCGGTATTTAAAACCCAGAATGGGCTAGGAACTTACAACTTTTGAAATGAAAATGAAAAGAATAAACTACTTGCACACAGAGTAAAAAACAATAACTACACACACAACTTGCAACTTTTCATTCAGTGGAAAATAAGAAAACCATACAAACATATCCAACTCCTTCAACCTCTCTTTCAACTCCTATCGACCTCACTCTATCAAAATGAAGGCTTGGGAGATCTTAAATAATTTTCCTATCATTAGAACAGACTTAACTGCCAGCTCAAGTCGAAAGCATCTTTTCAGGAACCATTACAACTTACCATACTATCCACTAAAGACAAAAACCATTTTTCCTAGGATGTTGTAACTAAATGTACCAAGCATCAATAGTACACACTGAGTATCAGTACATGCCAAGCATCAATATTGAGAATCAGTATCAAGAAACAACAACACATGCCGAACACCTCAGTACATACTGAGAAACTTATATAAGGTTCCTAATGCCTTGGTTGGATTTCCATAGGCTTACAAACTACCTCTGTAACACACAATAAAGTAAAAACATGCATCTATGCAACTAGGGTGTTTATTCCCTAATTTGACCCATTTTGCACTCAGTCATTACAAGAGTGAATGAAAAAACACCTTACAAACCAACTTAAACAAATAAAAAATGTTCCTAAGGGCCTTTATCCCTAAGTGCTCCTACACTAATATAAAACTATATAAACATATTAATGACTAATTCATTAAGATCACCTTTTTACAATATGTACATATTTGACATGTACAATACCTACATCATGAGCAAAATTTTGACCCACGCATATGTATGGTCCTGTTGCAAAAATCATGACTGCCAAAGGATTTCCATAAGGAGAATCTCCCCTTTCCAACAACAAAACAATGTACTACTGTGAGAGAGTTGCAGTGAGAGGAAACCCTGTTGTGCCGCCTTCGACCATAATGTAATCATATGTCCTTGCAGCAGCCTTTTCAGCATCAAATGTCATAAAAGGAAATGGGTATTCAATAATCATCAACCATAAAACATCCCTCATTAATGTGATGAACCAGAGGTAAAATATTGAAACTTTTACTCTGAACATGATGAGATAGACTTTGAGTTCCTAGGCAATAGTTTTGGGCAGCCTCATAATCTTCAAACTAATGTGTTCAGTGGAGGGAAAGGAGACATAGAACATCACATATATACTCTTGTTTGTCCCAACAAATGATTTCCATTCAAACAAGAATTCATAGAATCTGGTATTAAGAGAATGAGTAGTAGTAGGGATGGAAGTGGAAATGAGGAAACAGAAGGGGAAATCTCATCTTAAGCCTTTCCATTCCTCAATATTTCAATAAGTTTTATGCTATATATAGGCATGGCCCTGTGAATACAAAAGAAGGATGGGTAAGTTGAGAAGGCATCAACTCAACAGTGTGATTGAGGTTTTGATTTCAAAGCCTTAGATGTTCACGGCTTAAGATGAGATTTAGGCTGTCCTTCTAATTTATTTTTCACTTGGCTGCAGTTTAGTTACTTTTTAAACACCATTTTCTCCTCCCCATAGTTGCAACACTCGCTGAGTGGGGAGTACTTGCCGATTTTTCCAAGCTCACGAGTCAAACTCACAAAAACTCGCCACTCGCCTGCTGCCAATTTTTAGTGAAAAACTCACTGATTTCTCGGTGAGTTTTTCACTAAAACTCGGCGAGTTTTAGGAAAAGACTCGCCCGTATTTCGCTAGGCACTGTTAAAGCAGCAAAAACATCTTTTTTTTTTGCATTTTGTGTTTGCTGCTATTGTTTTTGGGGCAGAGTAAAAAGTGTTTGCTCTTTGAGCCCTTGCTAGGTGATTGAATCATATTGGAGGCAGATTTGAGCAAATTGAAGGTGGATTTCAACCGATTTTTCAAGAAAAATCACATTCAAAGGTAGGTTTGCTGAATTAATTTTTTTATTTTTTAAATACATTAGATTTTTTTTTGTTGTTTCTAAATGAAAACAAAATCATTCCTAAATAGTTAGAAATGATTTTTTATTATGAGAAGAAGATTGAACACTATTTATTACATGTTTTGTTGAATCTATCACTATTTATCACTATTTTTTTAAACCCTAGCTTGTTTTAGCTTTTTTATAACTTTGAAAGTTTGAAATTTGAATGATGTGTAGACTGAAGAATCTACTCTAAAAGACTAAAAATATTAAAAATTTTAAAGTACTTGAAACTAATTTAGATAGTTTCCAACTTTGTTTAATTGTTTAACTAAAATATTTATTTTGTCTTTTTATTTTCTATGTGTAGGGCGGGAGTTAAGTGTTAACCATTAAATCAACATGGAAAGTTCACAAGAAGTGTGGCCACTTACACCATGCCCTTCTGGATATATAGGCACACGGCTTAAAAATGCTAGAGATAAAACATGGAGGTATGCTTATGAAGCACCAGATGATCCCGGGAAGGTGATTTGCATAAATTGTGAGAGAGTAATTTCTGGAGGCATAAACCACCTAAAATACCACCTTGTAGGCATTAGGAAGCATGATTGTAATCCATGTGAGAAAAATACAAAAGAGATAAAAAAGATTTGTCAATTCCATACTTGCATCCGGGGAAGAGAAAAAATTGCATAGATAGAGGAAAAGATTAACTATGAGGGCAGCCATAGCTGAAACTCGAGGTGCTACTATTGACATGGAAGAAGAAGAAGCACTTGAGAACATAGTAGGCTCTTTTCATGCCCCGCGCATAATCAAGAAGGGTACCTCTTTTACTGCTTCTACTTCTGCCTCCTCTAGTAGAGTGTATTCTTCTTCAACACCATTAGCATCAGGGATAGGCAGTTACTTTGTGCACAGGAACACACCTTGAGCACAACCATCACTAGAGGCCATTGGATGGAACAAGGAGGTGCATGAGAAAACAGATATTGTGGTTGCTGATTTTTTCTATTTACACAACATCCCATTGTGTGTGATTGATAGTCCCTATTGGCTCAATGTGGTGACCGCCATGCCAGTTTCAAGAAAAGGGTACAAGAGCCCTACTCGCACCGATTTGAGTGAGAGGTTAGTAAATAATCATAATCCACTTGATTTCATTTTTAAATTTTAATTGGTTTTTCTTGTTTATTAAATCAAAATTGTTAACTAAGACTTGATTTCACTTTGATTTTGTAGATTGCTTGTAAATGCTACTGCTAGGGCAAAATTAGTGGTGGAGGACCAAAAAAAGGAGTGGAGTAAATTTGGGTGCACCATTCTTTCTGATGGGTGGACAGATAGGAAAAACTGAACCATTATTAATTTTTTGGTTGCTTGCAAGGACAATGTGGTGTTTTGGAAATTGGTTGATGCCTCCGACAAGATAAAAAATGTGCAAACATTGGCATTAATGTTGGAGAATCTTATCATGGAGGTGGGAATAGAGAATGTGGTGCAAATCATCACCGATAAGGCAGCCGCATATGTGTCAGCAGGTAAACCATAATTTTATGTTACATATGATTCAGATTAAGTATTAAGAAGTGATATTTAATTTAGTTTTGAGGTGAAATATGGAAACTAAATATTGATTCTTTTTACTAATATGCCAGGTAGAATCCTCCAAGAGAGGCACCCCACTCTTTTTTGGACACCTTGTGCAGCACATGTCCTTGACCTTCTTTTGGAGGACATAGGAAAGCTTGATTGGGTGACTCAAATTGTGGAAGATGCAAGACAGATCACAAAGCATATCTACAGTCACCCTTGGGTTCTGAGTTTGATGTGAGAGAACACTAATGGGAGAGATTTGGTCAGACCCACTACCACAAGGTTTGCAACAATTTTCTTGACATTGCAAAGCATTCTTGGTACATTGGCTTCATTGAAGCAAATATTTGTAAGTCAACGATGGCTTGATTCAAATTATTCAAAGAAGGCTGAAGGAGAGGCTATCGCACAAATAGTCTTTGACAACAATTTTTTGCAAAAGGCTTCTAAGATTGTGAAGGTAACTTCAAAACTATAATTTTTAATTATTCTTGATTGAAGTATCTCATTATTAATTTGTAACTTCATTAATTAATCTTCTTGTAAACTAATTTGTATTTTTCAAATTTCAATTGTAGGTCTCTGAGCCCCTGGTTAGTGTTCTGTGATTAGTTGATGGGGATCAAACCCCAATGGGGTATCTATATGAGGCCATGGATAGGGCCAAAGAGTCTATTAGAAATTAGTGCAAGGGGGATAGACTAAAATATGAGCCCTTTTGAGAGATTATTGATAGGAGGTGGAACAATCAGCTCCACCAACCCATTCATGCAGTAGGGTACTTCCTCAATCTTCATTTCAGGTATGATGATTCTTATTCAAATTTTACTAAGACTTGATTTCACTTTTTTTTTTAGGTTGTGTACTAAGACTTGATTTCACGTATTTGTTTCAACTTTAAGGTAGGATGATTCTTTTTTAGATCCTAATGGAGAGGTCATGGAGGGCCTTTCTTCATGCATTCAAAGGATGATACTCAGTGATGCAGAGAGAGACTATGTCGGTGCCCAAAAATGTTAATTTGGATTTCCTATAGACTTTTCAATCCAATGCTCAGAAACCCAATTGATTTGGCCAATTAACAAGTCACAACCAAAGAAAGGATGGAACTTTTGCAATTTTGGCTCTGCAAAACCAAGGTTGGTAGGCCTATACCTTCACTTATCCTTCAAGTTACAAGACTTTTTATAGCAGATAAGAAACACTTCAACCTTCTCTCTCAAGTATGGCAATGAACTTGAAAGAAATCTAACTGAAAGCAATATATCATGAACTGTAAACTGAAATACTTTAAGTAATTGGAAGAATGTTTAGTAAATGTGTATGTAATTTTAAATGAATAGATAGCTAAGATATCTTAAAACTATAAACAATGAACTGAATAACTATAATCCAAATAATGATAAGACCAGTGCCTTATTCTACCATGGGCAATAGAGTCAAGATCATTCCAATCTTATGTTCAACCTTAGAGACAGTTTTACAAGAAAACTTATCACTTCAAAGGTCTTATGGAATGTACATGCAACCTAAAACAAATTCAGAGATATTTCAAAATGGTAATACTTCTTAGATGACAGACCAATTGACTAAGGCCTCAATCAACAGAATTTAACCATGCAAAATGAGAAACCCAATTGAAAATATAGACTATGAATCAAATAAGGAAGAATGCACATCAAACTATCACTTTGAAGAAGTTCTATTGGTTTATCTAAGGGACTAATTGTAAAATGATAATGAAACTATTACACATGTGAAAGAAAAAATACTTATCTTTATTAATTTTGAAAAAATAGTACATCCAGGTCCATGTTATAGTTGTTGATCCAAAACTATCCAAATATGTGAAATTGTATTATATTGCATTCTCCTCTCTTTATATTTTACATTATGTATATATATGTGTGTGAGTGGCTTTCACACCCTTTTAGGGTGAAAAGACACAACTCTTATTACAAATTATTTTGAAAAAATAATAAACTAACTAAAAAATAACTACCTAACTTTTGGATTTAGCTTTGGTCGAAAATCCAAAACACCTCATGAAAAGCTAATATTTCTCCTGGAGATAGGAAATTTTATTTCCCGAATTGGGTCATTTTTAGATTTTTAAAATTTTACCATCTTTATCCTCTGTCGAAATCATCTTTGTAGCAGGTCTAAATTCCAGCATTTTCTGAAGGCTTCAATTAGTTAGTTCTATTTATTTGTGTCATAAAGCTTCCTTCCTTTGATTTTTTTTTTATGGAGAAATATGCTTCTTGATAGTGGATTGGGACTTCTAAATTATAAAAATTTAGAGTACCACCAGTGGGTATTTCTGGGGACGTATGCTCCCTGTAAGCATAGCAAGATTCCAACTATCTCTGGAGAAGCAGACCAAGTATCCACACTTAATCTGATGCAAAGTGAAATTTTGTGGCCCCAGGCCTCCCTCCAAAAAACTGAGCACCGCTACTTTCCTCTATCAAACACTTAATTTTGATCATGTAATACTTTGGATCTCCCAAATATGATGCCACCATTCTCATGGACAAGATTCATTGCTTTATTAGCACGCTTTGACTTTTGTTTACCCTTAGAAAATTTAGCAGGTGCACTGTAGTCCTTACTAAATAGAATATCCTCATGCATTTGATCAACCCTACAAGTAACTAGGTTAAGATCTTCTACTTGGGTTCCTTTATGTACACAATCTTCCCTATACTCAAGATGTTGTTTCTCTTCACAAAAAGGATTTGGAGATAACATATATTCAGGAACTTCCTTCTTATCAAGAATTTGATCATATAGGATACTCAGATAATTTTTAGAACTAATCTTAAACACATTCTCTTCATTATGTCTGTTTGATTCCATCTCATCTTCACATGTTTGATACAACTTTTTCTCATAGGATGAAACATTGCGTGTCTCACTTTCTGAATACACTTTCCTGTACATATTTTGAGTTCCATCATCTTCAAAATGATCACTAGGCCCACTATCATTATCATGATGTTTATGGACTTGATTTCATAGAAAATCTTCTTCAAATAATGGATTCAAGGATATAGAGAACTCAGGCATATCTCCATGAGAGCTCTCATCTGATACTTCTTTGTGTTCATATGTTGTATGTTGTTCTATTTCATTTCCATTATTTGATTCCTAGAATTTATCATCTTCTTCATCTAGTACCCCCTGAGTATGTACTGATCCATCAAGTTGCTTATCATGGTGCATTGAGAAAAAATTTTGACCACTCTTCTCAACATGTTTTTGATATTCAATGTCTAGTAAATATGAGATTTCTTCTATACTGAGAAGATCTTCTTCCTCATGGTCATTGATACCTATTTCCATACACATCTCATGTATAGATTCTTCTTCAACCTGATCCAAAATTTGTTCCTCTATGTCATCATTCTTTTCTTCCCTCAATACCTCACATATTTTCTCAAGAAAAACTAATAGTTGAGAATCGTGGTAGATTCTTAAATCACAAAGTTTATCCATTAATTCGCTTCCCAAAGGCCTGATATTTGAAGGTATTTCCCGATAGATCTTTACCATTCTCATGAACAAATGTAGTGCAGGTTTACCTTTATATCTTTCCAAACTGAAGAATAAATCCAAATGGGACGTATAAGATTCTTCCTCCAAAATATAATTTAGCTCTTTTTCCTGTTCATAGCACATGTCTTGTTCATGACACATCTTTTCTTCTTCACCACTGGCATCATGAAACATATCAAGAAACCACTGCTCAAACTGTCTCCATGATGAGATGGATTGTGTGGGTAGTGATTCATATACTTGTTTGGCATTATCTTTTAAAGTCCTGACAAATAGCCTCATCACCTGATCCTCTGTAGAAACCTCATAATCTTCTATGAATGTATAAAATGCATCCAAGTGTTGTAGTGTCGATTCATCCCATTATCCATGGAACTTTGGTAGAAGTTCTGAAATTTTAGGGGATAACTTATTTGGGATGCATTGAAATCTCCTAAGATCCAATGGCCTGATATCGTTTGGAATAAAAGGTTTTCTTTGAAATAATGGATACATTTGAAAAAACAATCCACCATCTCCTTCTGAGTCTTCTCCATCACTAGAGTCACTGATTAAAATGCTTTGTTCAATAGAGTCACCACCTTCTTATCAGAAGGAAAATACTTACTATCTTCTGAGTTCTTTTCTCCTAGTAGAGTCTTAAATATATCACCAGAGCTTCTAGGTAGAATACCAAAATGTTCTTTTAAACAACTTCCCAGTGGAGTCGCCAATCTGTGGGTGCCCAAAAATGCTAATTTATATTTCCTATGGACTTGCCAATCCAATGCTTGGAAACCCAAGTGATTTGGCCAACTAAAAAGTCACAACCAAAGAAAGGCTGGAACTTCTATAATTCTAGCTCTGCAAAACCAAGGTTTGTAGGTCTATACCTTGAATTATCTTTCAAGTTACAAGGCTTTTTATAGCAGATAAGAAACACTTCAACCTTCTCTCTCAAGTATGGCAACGAACTTGAAAGAAATCTAACTGAAAGAAATATATCATGAACTGTAAACTGAAATACTTTAAGTAATTGGAAGAATGTTTAGTAAATGTGTATGTAATTTTAAATGAATAGATAGATAAGATATCTTAAAACTATAAACAATGAACTGAATAACTATAATCCAAATAATGATAAGACCAGTGCCTTATTCTACCATGGGCAATAGAGTCAAGATCATTCCAATCTTAT
>MU227807.1:890876-906460 GCA_018584345.1 Thuja plicata | reverse complement strand
TCCCATTGTGAGCGCAATTGGAGCTTATTTGAGTCCATCCACACAAAGAAGAGAAGCAAGTTGTCCCAAAAATGCATGAATGACCTTGTCTTTGTGCAATATAATGTTAAGTTGCGCATAAGAAAGGCAAAAGAAGCACCATTTGGTCCAATTGATTTGGATGATATAGATCCTTACAATGATTGAACAGCACAGGAGCAGCCTCCATTGTTTACAGAGGATGACATCGCGGATTTGGAGAGGCAGGTTATGGAGGAGGGTGGATTTGGTTTCACATTGGATGACAATGAGGAGGAGTCAGATGAGGAGTTATTGCCAGTGCGAGGAGCTACATCTAGGATGGAGAACGAGCCACACGCATCATCCGAGATACCAAACGAGGAGACAGATTACACAGTCACGCGGACGCCTAGTGCTGGGTTCTAGTTCTACTACTAGGACTAGACCCTCTAGTGCCTCTCCCACATTTACTAGCAGACCTGGGAAGAGGAAGATTTAATTTTAATTTGTAATGATGTATTTACTTCTAGTTTTACAGAAACTCAAACTATTCCACATGAGAATGTTATTTTGTACCCACTTTGCATTTATATATATCTAAACTCAACTTGTTTCAATTGTGTTCTAATTAATTAACTCATTGGATGCATCTTCTCATTGAATTTTGCAAAAAAAATGCATTTCTAATTAAAATTATGCTGTTTTTTAAGTTCCCGAGTTTTTTACCGAGTTTTTGTCAAAAACTGGCCGAGTTTTTCCTGAATTTTTTTTCCTGGCCTTGGCGAGTTTTAGCCAAGTGAGAGTGTTGCAACTTTACTCCTCCCCACCAATAGTGGCACTAATTACTGTAGTGTTTTTAGATAATACACTAGAAGTTGATAAATCTAAGAAGGATAGAGGGATGACATTATGGGTTAAATTCAAAACATTCAGAGGTGACACCCGAAATAAAGAGTTCTACACTCTACCATTTAATCTAAACAAGTTTTTCCCTCCAACATAATTTTGAGGGTATACCCGCATGAAGATTATTGCTGTATACATTTCTGGGCTCTCGTAGTGTGTGAGAATTCATTTTCCTTGTTGGACGTCCTATGGATGATATCCATGAATTTATACTGACATTGCTACTTGTTCATAGAAATCTATTGATAACGACAAGGTATTTTTGTATTAAAGTATTCATCATGGAGATGAGGCTTCTTCTATGAGACACGAGCTTCCAAGGCATGGAACTTCAATGTCATGCTAAACACAATTCCAGAATGCAGCATTGACACTGTTATGTAATTCATAATGAGTTGCCACTGAGGTCAGATTTTGAATTATTGAATGTGACCGCTTCTAAATATTTCAGACTGTTAACTTTGATTCAAATGTTAGAAATTCCTGATTTTGAATTCCATTATGATAAGAAGATTTCTATATTCATGTCAGCTTGATAGAGAATTTGAAAACTGTTAGCGTATGATTGTATGGAATCATAATATATACTTTCATGTATTCCTACTGAGCCTGTCACAACAAGCTACTTGTTTTAATTCCAAAAAAATGATTTACTTGTTGATGAAAGACAATATGCAAGGTGTTTGACGAAATTTCCCTGAGGAATAAGTGAATATTTCAGATTGATATATATATGCAAGTGTTTGACATAATGCCGTTGTTATGTATGTGGGATTTGTTATTTGATTTTGGGTTAGAACTGGCAAGGGGATCTTACATTTGTCTTCCAAAATGTAGGAAAACATAGAGAACACAAATTAAGGAGTTTGTTTACTGTCAACGACTTAATATAAATATAACAAGTGCCAAAGAAGATTCGTGTCGATGTAACTATAACCATAATAATTCACATGTCATTGATAAGCATAAATAAGGCACCTGAATTATTTTCTATAATCGATTTGGGGAAAACCAAGGTAGACCCAAAAAAAACAAAAAAATACGAAATGATATGAAGACTCTTATATTAACCACCGATTTGCGTAAGTCTTACGCATAAAAGCTAATTGTGATATATAGACGGGGTTTAGAGTGGCATCACATAACAAGTTGTACACACATTAATGGACAAACATCACATAGGAAAGTTCATTGCGATTTCTGTCATTGTAGGTATCCATTTATGCAATGGAAGAAGTTTGGCTTCGATTCAAAGATATCACCTCTGCAGATTTGAAATTGTAGTTGACATCCTCAAATGAGGAGAAATGCAAAAGACACCCAGTTTATCTCCAACCTACAATTCTCAAAAAACCATTTTTTTTAAGTCATTCGATCATGCTTCCTATAGGCATTCCGCCAAACACTTGAGATGCCTTCTCTATGCTTCCAAAAACATGCAGACCAAAAATATATTATTGTTTAGTTTCATTCGTTTTCTTCAGTGGTCTATGAAATCTAAAATTAGAGAATGACATATTCAACCTAAAAGTCACTTAACAAACTCTATTCTTGGAATAACAGAAAAGTCTCGGTGGGAGGTATTCATTTCCAGATAAATGAAGAAGTCATTTCTGAGGCCACTGGACTCCCGATGGTAGGCAGAAAATACAAGAAAACGAGCAGGACGGCGGACCCAACTGGTCTCAAACAGTTTTTCAAGGAAGGGGAGATGGCAGTAAAGAAACAAGGGGGGTTCAACAGGGAGGAACTGCCTGATTTCTGGCTGAAAATATGCCTGATCATCATGAAGTATTTCACGCTGGAAGGTAAGTTCACCATTTTCTACAACTACCACCTCCCGTTTCTAAATCATATTAGGAACAAGGATTTAATTTCCATCCCTTTCTATCTGTTACACTCTTTGGAAAGTAATATTAGTGACCTTAAAAACAATCCGGATAGAGCTATTCTTCACCAAGGGTTGATGCTCTACCTCTTCCAATTCCACAAAGCTATCTGCCCTGCCCCCCAACCCCCTGTGATAATACAGATGGTATCCCAAGATGCTGAGGCTGGTAAAACGGACAAAATGTCCAATTCCTCCTCTAAGTCCATTAAAATTACTCAAGGTCCTGAGGCTGGGGTGAAAAAAGCTCWCAAGAAAAGTATTAAACTRCCTAAGGAGGTCTTAGTTGAGTCGTATGTCTCTGACTCTGTAGGCGGGTTGGAAGGTAAAGAGGCAGACACCACTCCAGAGACTGAGTTTAAGCCCAAAAAACAAAAAATTGATGAAACCCTGGTTAACCTAGAGGTTGACTTAAGTGGAACTGGCCGAAGAAGATCTAACAGGATTGCTAAAGAATAGTGTAAGCTCAAATTGCTGGAGTCAGCTTCCAGGGAACTATCCCCGTTTGAAAATGCTTCCACAGAGTCTAATAAGAGTTCGTCTGATGGCTTCAGAAGCCCGGCAGAGAACATCCCCAAATACAATCCTAGAAGAGACATCAGCCTTTCCCCCCCCAGAAGCCCCAAAGGAGACCCTCTTGGTAAGCCCCAAGGTGACACGCTGAATAATCCTGTTTCGCCGGACGTGGAGGACAAGTATAACCTTGCGGGAACCCTTAAATGCAGGTTCGCGAAGGTTGAAAAAGAAATTGCAGAGATAAAGAATGGAATGAAGGACCTATGGGATCTCCATAGGAGGTCTACCAAATTCGCACTGAAGGTGATGCATGCTTCCTCCCTAACCCTCTGTAATGTGCAGGTGAAGCTGTCGGATGGCAAGCTAGAGGCCAATGAAGATAACAGGGACCTCTTCCTGTTCCTGCAGGAAGAATGGGCCAGATCACTGCTATCCAAGCAGTTGGGAGGAAATATTTAACTTGCTGATGTGCTATCTTTTTGTTAGACATATTCCTCTGTTCCCCTGTTTTGTTTGGAGGGGCTTCGTTAAGTTTAATTACTGCTTTTGGACTAGCCCTGCGTGGCTATGGAATAGTATTTTGATGGTGGTTAGGACTTTTAGATACTGTAGTTTTTTACTTTTATGCAGAACTTTGATCTTTGTCTTTGATAGAGGTAAAGCTTAGATGTTGGTGTTAACAGTAAAACATTTCTATTATCTTCGACTGGGCCATTAACCTGTTGTTAATGTGCCTCCAGTCCCCTGTTCTATGGGCCAGCACCCTCTTGCTGCTTTAATCTATCAAAAACAAAAACAAACTCTATTCAACTTAAGAGCTACAATAATTAATGCTTTCAAAGCTCGAGAACTAAAAACGTGAAGGAAAATAAAGAAAAGAAATCGCCTATAGTGAAGAATTTACAGTCAAATTTGCAACTTCTTTGTGACAAACCCTTTCACAAAAGTAATAAAAGTAATGTCTAACTTTCTTCTCAGCACAGGCAAAGCAGATTTAAATTTTTGAGTTGAAATGTTTAACAAACCTAAAATATCCTTGCACACGGAATCGAAACTTTTAGAGAATATTTCGAGGTGTTCTTCAAACATCAATAAAAAAAAGGCCATGAATATTACATTTGTCTAAAATAAACATCAATTAAAAAATGGCACTAAAGCAGTACCCGAGAGGTAGGGTTTTTAACACACCTACTGGGATGAGACGTTTCAAATGGATGTCATAATGTTAGATGATGAACAAAACAATCCTTTATATAGAAAATCATATCATGGAGGCAGTATCACTTCATTTGCGTATGGATAAGTTTTGCATATGCCAAATTGTTCAAGAAAATCATGGAAAGCTTTGGTGTCTGCAAACTGCTCTCTGTCAAACCACTGAAATCAACGCAAGAATATCGCAAGCAATTGTGTGTCGATTTGAATTTAACCCTACAAACAGTTATGCGTCAATCATCACAGTGGACGAAAAAATGACGACGACGGAATTTATTTGGTATCTGAACAGCTTGATCCGTCGTAAATGATGATTTTCAGAAAGAGTATACCCCAGGGGAATAGCCTTATTGGCTAAATGGCTAACATTCATAAAAAAAAATATAAATTTGAATACAAAGAAAATATAACCAAAAAAGAAAACTAAATTAGAGAACATAACATTCATAATAAGGATATAAATTTTAATAAAAAATGCATTTGTAATCAAGACATAAGGGTCATACAAACTGATACAAGACTATTAATTTCCAATCATTCTTTTCTTGCTTTTGTCTTTGTTTAGAAATTGAAATTATGCATGGTTGTATTTTCTTGTGGCCTTCAATTAGTATACTTTAGCTTTAAAGGTTGGAAGATTTCATCCAATGTTTCCAAAATTCTTAAACAACATATAATACTTCAGTTTTTTCAAACGACAAGTTGATGCATTGAAGAGAGTCATTTAACTTAGGAGATTCCCTTGATAAATTAAATAAAGAACATCCACTCAATCAGAGATTGTAATCAGAAAATAACTATTGACATCATGATGCAACATGTAACCTTGAGCCGTAAGATGGAAAGAAATACATTTTATAACAACAAATTTATGAAGAAAGAAGTGATTCTTAGAAAGATGAAACATATTATTGCAGAAATAAGAATGCAATAATTTAGCAATGCTAAATATGCAATGGTTGGCTAATTACATGCTAGTTTGAATGATTTGTTGATAGAAGACTTCAGATATAACAAAAATGAGAAGAACAAGTTGCCTAGCCAATAAACAATAAAGATATTTTGAACAAGGAACAACAAATGGAAAAAATGCTCTGGATTGTGTGGAAACTTAAGAAAAAAGAAAGGTAAGGAGGTAAAACTAAATCCACATGTTACTTAAGAGAAATGACATATATTCATCTTCATGCATTCTATTGTTCTATAAGAAATAAACACCAAAAATTCAAGACATATACTGTAAGTACTAAAACTAATATGCTTAATGCTCTTAGTCAATCAAAACAGATAAAGGAGCCAGTCTACACTTGTCACAATGAAAAGGTTACTTGGTGAGCTTACCATTGTTAGTTTGAATTACATGAGAGGGACATGTTCTCTAGTCAAGCTTCCTTTTTTTCCATATCAATGTATATGGGTGGTTTTGCATTTTGGAAAACCTTTCAAAGGAGAATGTTGCCTTGAGGTGGAGGCCATCCAAGGATTTGACTCTCGATAGAGATATGAACGTCAATTTTTTTTTTCAATTTTGTCGATGTCGACTGTTGCTTTTTGTAGAGTCAATCCCTGTGATTTGTGTATGGTTGTTTCCCATGCCATTGCAATTGGTATCTGTCTTTTGCTACCCAATGATACTGGGATTATTGGTATCAATCTAGGGTCTGCTTCATTCCATAGAGGGCCAATATAGTTTTTGACTCTTTCTTCTACTTACAGTTGCACATCTAATTTTTTTGAGAAAGGGCTATATACAATGTCTACTACTTCGTTGAGCACTCCGTTTACAAGCCTTTCTCATGTCCAGATGTTTTTGGTGAGCATGATTTGTTGACCTTTGCAAAGCAACACTTGAATATCAAGTTGTTCATCCTCGATGGTATTTGTTGTATTGTACCTCATTTTTGTTCCTATACTTAGTGCAATTGGACAATTTAAATGTTCTAGCATCTTTCTATTGTGTAGCTTAACAAGAACGTTTGTGGAGAATTAGTGCATTGCCTTGTCAAACTCTTATTTTTTGTGGTTGAGATTTTTGCAGAGGAGAATGTCATCGAGAGTTCCCAATCCTCTTGTGTCGGTTTTGCATCTCTTATGATTTCCAGGATTCGGTGAAATTGTCTTTGTGTTGGTGATTCACCTTGTTGTTGGAACAATATATACAAACTAACAATAGTTGTAAATTGGTCCCATAGTAGTCTTGGTTCTGCATGTGCAATGTAGATAGGCTTGTCCATTACAGGTGGTAATTGTGGAAGGTCTACAACCAAGACAATGGAGACTCCACCAAAGCATAGTTGTTGGTTGTGTGGAAATGCTTGGCGTAGCCTGCTATCTATTTTTTGTAGTAGTTTTGGCCCTATGAAACTCATCTCATTAATGAGAATGTATCTTATGCTCTTTAACTCTTCTTGAAATTTTGTTAATGCTTGTCCTTGTAATGGTTGCATTTCTTTAATAGGTACTCGTAATACTGAATGTATAATTGATGTATGTATGTTGAATGCAATGACTCATTTTTGAGAAAGTGTGAGCAATTGGTTAGTCCATTGTTACACTTTGTCATTCAATGCGGATCTTATACAAGAAATCAAGTAATATTTCCATGTACCTTTTGTTCCTCAAATGATCATGTAGAGTGGTGATCGAATGACACATTTGTTGTGGTTTGTAATTATCTCCAGGCCTAGTTTCTGGTGGTCAGATAGTCTATGTTCATAGTTGTCATTATTAGGCATTATTATTGTAGACCATAAGCTAAATTTTTTGGAAATTTATAGTTCTTTCTATGGTCTGCTGAAGGCTTAGGGGTATTGCATGTTGGCCCCATTGGTTGTTGTTGTTAAACTCGCGCCTACCAAGCATTTCTAGTTTTTTGAAATTAATATTGCTTGTTGCACCCATATTTGATATCCATTGTCATTCATTAGTGTCTTGCATATTTGTGCCATTTTCATCCTCACTGTTATTTTATTCTTCTTCTTTTGCACCTTCATTTGTTTCTTTTGGGGTGCAACGTACAATGTGCCAACCATTGTACTTTATTGTATTCACCTACTTCCAATATGATTCTATTGTATCCTTTGTGAGTCTTATTTCATGCTCTATGTTATGGAAATGATAATATAGTAGCAATTCAGTCCAACTAAATATTTGAAATTTCTCTAATCTTCCTCTGGGATGTTATAGAACATTGGGTGTACGTTGACAATGGCCTCTATTGGCCTTTTTTCCACTGGCTTTGTTTACAATTTGTAGAGTATGAAAATGATCTTGTTGATTCAAGTAATGTCACCGTCTCTAAGTGAATTGGATTTTTATATAGCTTTGTATGTAGGTGTCCTGTATTTTAGTATCAAATGTTGACTTTGTTATTCATTGGAGCACTTTTTTCCTATGTTTAGTGACACGAAATGTTGACGGCATTCTAAAAGAGGCAATATCTGCAACATATGGCATGTTTCTTGTGCTCCTATATCACGTTCCACAATAATTTATGTCATGAATTTCCTGTATGTTGTGAGTGCTGGATGGTCTTCTTGTTCACTTGCACATATCCTTGTTAACATATTAGTGCACGTCTCTGATGTTCTCTCTGCTTTTGAAGCATACTTGGCTATATATTTGAGGACATGTGCTTGTGAGATAACAGGTTGGAAATCTATGCTAGCTCTTGAAATTTGTAGCATATGTCGGTTGTGGATGTTCAATCTGTCGGTATTCTTTCTAGGTTCATATTTTGTATTTCAAAAATTTTCACGTGTTAGAGTAGAAAAACATTTCTCTTTCCATGGAGCTTTGTAATGAAATTCTTTTATTTTCCTTTTTTTTGTAAGCATGTTCCCTCACCACATTTGGTATGCCTTTGGACACGGTTAACGATTTCTTCGTAGTCTTCAGATGGGTCTACGAAAACTATCTCACTATATTTAGCAGGGTTGGATCATACAATGGGGATCAAAATACTATGTTGTTTCTTACATCTACCTCACACGGGTTCCATGCTATTATACATGTGTTGAAAACTACTCTTGTTATTTCAATGTTTGAGTTGTTATTCCAGTTGAGTTTGTCACTATCTGGTGCATTGGGAAGCCAGATAAATCTGTGCACATGCCCCGAACCTCTTCTTTACCATTTTGTCGTGTACCAATAGTCTTTAGCACCAAGTAGCTTTTCAATGACTTCTTCACAGAAGATTGTGAACCTTTGTTAGCAGGTACAATGATATGGTATGTGGATTGTTAACAACATTTTCCAAATGTTTTCTATTTTTTGTGTGTTCCAACTGGTATTTTATTTGCAAAAATCCATTGCAGATCTAGCCAATTTGTGTCTACAACACTTAAGGTGAAGAATAAAGTGGGTGAGCCTATCTGGTTTATCATGTTTGTTAGTTCTAAGCGATGCTTGTTCTAGTATGGTCTTATACCTCTGATCAAAGAAACAAAGTGCATAAGCTCTTATGTGAGTTGTAAGTTAGGAAGGTTTTATAAGTGTGTTTGAAGGTTTCGATAGTTCTTGGTATATTATTTTTAGAATTTTTCTTCATAAAAACACTTGCAATTCCCTGTATTCAGTGTCACAACATAAGATTGTAAATGAAGTATCAGAATGGAAGATGATTTCTAAATCGTTGAACTTGAAATCTTAATAAATGCAAGGCATATTGATGGAAATGTACTTGTTTTACATGTGGTTGGATATATTGTGCTACTCCTTTCGGAAAGAGGGTAGGAAATACCATATCAAGTAACCCTTTTGTATTCTATTCATTAATTGAGGTTGTTTCAATCTCAGGCCAATAAATAGTGCTTTCTCATACATCTTCAAGTTGTAATGTACAATTTATCATTTCAAGCTCACAAGTTGCATTTGGCATCCTAGAGATTAACGATGATGTATGAGCTTCATTGCATTCTCTTTGGTATTCTTTAATGTCCACTTTAGTGTTTGGCATCAAAATGTTACATTATGTTTCAATGTTTCTCAACATGGTTGAGATATTAGTGCTTTCTTTTGGTAAGGCAGATAAGCAAGTTGTATCTATTGTAAGATTAGAATAGTAGGGGTCATAGCTGATTTTATATAATAGTGTGTTTCTTACACAACTTCTACTCACATAACCATCATAATATTTTTCTTGACTATGGAGCCTTCTTACAATAAGTACCTCAAGTTTGACGATTTTATGGGGGAAGGACCTTGGTAATGTTTTTTATGTCTTGTGTGAAGCTTATTGTGTGTCTATGATATTTGTATTGTCCTCCAAATACTTGGATTACTTGTATAATTGGGTTGACTCTGGCAATAAGAATTTATTCTACTTGTGTTAACCTTTTTGGAAGCTGAGGTTGTTCACCTGGGTCCATGTTGTTTAGTAAAGAGAACTGATGTACACCATTCTCTCTGAAACACCTTTTGCGTTTTAGTTATAGGTTTAATGCTTGGACTAACATGCCTAGGTAACTTTCATTACATATTGTACACTTTCGTAAGTTGGACAATTCATCTATCCTTTGACAAAATCTCCATGTTTCCATTGTACTATCTGTATTGTTTATATTGGTTATTGGTTGTCTTGGTGTCATTTCTTGAGCATATTGTAGTTGGTGGAATGAGCTTTGTTGATTGGTTTGGCTGACTAAGGTTCGCACTTCTTCTTGCTCATTTCTCTCTTCGCTACTACATATACCATATCTTTGGCTTTTCGAATAGTCATTTAGCTGATGTGTCTAAATTTTTTGAGGATTATTTTGAACCTAGTTTGCTTTCTTGGCATAATTGCGGGCTAGAATCTCGTCTTTTTGATGTGCATAGTATTCTTGATTCCTTATTTGTTTATTTTGTTGTGCATGTTCCTTTTTTTGATTTCATGTTTCATGTTTTATGTTGGAAGAGTCTATTGTTTCCACATTGTAATTCATTAAACTATTATGAATCTGGACTTTTTTTACCTCTCTACGGGCTAGAATTTTGTCTTTGTGAAGCGCATATTATTCTCAATTTCTTCTTCAGTTTTCTTGTTGTGTGAGTTCCTTTTGTTTGTTGTATTATTCACATTCAGTGTTGGGTATCTCCATCGATTATACACTACAAGCAACCAAATATAAAATACATGATAAATGAATTACAAAATAAAAAAATTCAAACAGTTTATGCCAAATGATCGACATTAATAAGTAATTCATTTTGACAATAGGAAAAACAAAATGTTTTTTAATTATATTAACAAAACATTGCTAACCTTTTTTTATATAGAATACATTTCAAACAGGAATCAAACCGTTTCAGACATGACGAAGTTATAAGCTACAATTTACACTTTTAAATCTATATTCACTACATGTACAACCAACCAAAAATTCAAAACATTTAAATTAGATAGTACAACTTAATACATACTTCACACTTTATTTAAAAACTAATCTTTTACGATGGATATAAGATTGCAATTAGTTTATTTCTATTTTTTGTCCAAAATATTTACATTGGATAGTACAACTTAATGAAATCTTCAACCACGGGATCCAAGACATCGAACCAATATTGGTGCTCGAATGTGCAATGTCGTAGATTCCAACATATTGGACCAAGATATCTTGTCTCATTGAATTTACATATTGATTGTGTCTATGTTGATATTTGCTTCGAAACAATTTTCCTTATTCATTTATGTATTGGAAGCGTTAAATAAACTTCTTGTGGTCCCCATCTTTGTACAATCTGGCAATTCCATGCAGTGTTTCATTCAAAAGCAAACTCTAAATAAAAAATATGACCATGGTAGGGATCTCGTCGCAAACTCATTTAATTGATTTGCGAACCACGAACCATTTTTCTAACCACACATGTCCACTTCATTGTATTAGAGAGGTGTACTCACTTTCTGAAGTTATTAAAGCTGATTGGAACCACATCTCTCCTGGGACATGATGTATTTCTACTGAATTGCATTCGTCACAACTCACCAATTCTGGAAGTTCTCGATCCCTATAGAAATGATTGTAGTTTCTTAGAAAATGTTGTCAATAAGTTATTAGACCTCTTTCCTGTAATAATTGTTTTGCAGACAAATATGTTTTTATTTCTTCACTATGTATGCTTGCGTTGATATCAACTGCTTCATTGAATCAAGTTAGACGTGTTTCAGTTCCTTCATTATCTACTATATCGAAGCTGAATACTTGCCTGGGCCGTCTTTGGTTTGTGCATTGTCTTTTTTCCCCTTATTTGTAACACAACATTTTTCTATTCATATGGTTTGGTATGGATTGAAGTTTTTAGTAGGAGTATATTTGTTTGAGGTTTGTGTTATGCTTGAAGGAATCTGTATACCAAAGTGTACTCTTTGGCATTCCCTTGCCCTCAGAGACTATACACAATCTATACTTTAAGGTATATTGTTGTGTTCTTCTGTGGTTGCATCTGTGTGGCCTTCTACATCTTTTGTAAATGGGACAGCCTGGCCAATAAATGCATGGTTGCTTGCCACTATCTCGAGGTCTCTAATTACAAAGCAGCTGTAAAGTGGGTTCAGTTGTTGTTATTTGGATCCAATATTAACATTACATAGAGTGAAGAGCATGTTAAGAATTACATTGAGTGAAGAAGATGTCTCTTAATTGGTAAACAATACCATTGTTCTCACCTTGATATAGTAGATGTAGGACTGTTGTACTTTTTCAGCACTATTATTGTTCCAATTGTTATTGCGTTCATTTCTACGATATGATTGTACCTTGTTGGCAATGACGCCTTTAGTGTGTGTACCCCGTGTGATATATGAAATCGATGGCATTTGGTTTTTTCTTCTCCAAGCCAAAAGTCACTAATACCAACTATTTGAACCTTAGGGTTCGGGACTAGTTCCCTGGTGAGGATAAGACTGATTGCATCCTTTGTCAGCTTTGTATCCATCCCTAAAGGATGGATAGTGATAAATTCTGCAAAACCAATTTGAATGTCAGATTTGAGGGTGTTAAAGATTTTTAGAAGTCTCAAAAGTTGTTTATATTTTGTTTCACATTCTATGTTAGTCTTGTACTTAAGCCTTCTAAAGCTCATTAAGATGATTGCACTTAAAATAATTATAATCAAGAGAGAATGTGAAGAATTTAAAATTGTCAATATCAATGGGTAGCTAGAACAGGAAGATCGTAATAGCATGAAGAGGTTCATTTGCCTAAGCCGGAAGTCAGTAATACCAACTACTTAAACCTTCCGATTTTGGACTAATTTCTCATTGTGCATGAGACTGGTTGTATCCTTTGTTGGCTTAGAATTCATCATTTAGGAATAGTGTGAAATTCTACAAAACCACTTTGAATGTCTGTTTTGAGTTTGTTAGCGGTTTTGAAAAGTCTCAGAAGTTGTTGTTTATATTTTGGTTTTCTCTCTATACCAGTGCTACTTTAAAATTTATCACATGATCTAACGGAGGGTGCAAAAGCAAATCCAAAACCATTTTTCATCTTCTTATTATGAATATCCTTGTTGATCTGGGTATGGATACAAAAGAAACCTAAATTTATTGAAGAGGTTTTCAAAATTCACAGAAAGGAGACTCAAAATGAATAAATGTGGGTTGTGTATACTCCAGCCATATGAGTTCTCCTCACTCCTAAATATTTGAATAGTTCTTGATGCTTTCAAATCATGAAAATAAGGATGCATTCATTTTTTTCAGTGCTCTGTGAAATCTCAACTCAGAGAATGTAATGGTTGGTGCATAATCAAGCTTATAGGGCCATATCATGTTTAAAGGCTTGGAGCTAATTTTTAAGCTACCGATGATGGTTTTTTCTTTCTAGAGAGGGACCGGACCATTTATCACGTCCAAACAATAGAAAAAAATGCCTTAACATTTGTTGTTGTTTGAATTGATGTTTTGTGATGTTTTTGTTAGGAGAAGGTAGATAAGAATGTATCCAAAACATTTAAGATGCCCAGTAAATATTTCTAAACATTATCTACAGTCTGGAAGGTAGGAGCAAGAAGAAACAAAATTTAAAGTATATTTTTTGTAAGGAGTTACCAAGTGAAGTAAATGTTTCTTTAGTGGAGATTAAGCAATCCAATTTGAAGCAAGAAAGTCAACAAGGATAGTCAGAACGTTGAATATAAAAAGAATAGAGTTGTTGATTGTTATGAACAGAGATCTTAGTCATTACTGTTACAAAAAGCAGACACCTTATGATGTGGAAAAATCGTGATGTTGTAAAAAAGAAGATACAGTGCAGATATATCAATACATAAATAACACAAATAACAATAATGAAGCAAATACAGTGACTTCATTAATGTCGTATTAACAGTAAAAGAGATAATACAATCAGTTCGAATAGCAGTTGTGTCTGAAATAACAGATTTAATTTATAAACTTAGTAATGCAAAGAGGGAGAATCTGTTATTGTCTTTATCAATCTCTCTGATTCTATATACATACGTGTACACCTTAATCCATTAAATCTACAAGTATACATGCTTTATTTTTATTAGTCCCAGCCTTCTAGAGGCGGGGACTTATGTTTTCGATGTTCTATTTTGCATTAATCTCTGCTTCGGTGATTGTGTGCATTCTCCAATTTCCCACTTAACTTAGGGTCCGCAGAAACTTTCTCATTAAACCGAATTATTGCATTTTAAATTCTTTCTCATTAAACCGAATTATTGCATTTTAAATTTCATTTTCTGATTGGGCCCTTCCATTTTACCCGGCAGTCTTTTTATTTTCTGGCCAGGAAATTTGAGCGAAAATAGGAGATGGGCAGGGCAAGAGACGTGTCTTCTTCCAGAGTGTTTGTCTGGCGTTGTGCATGAGCTTCACGTGCCTCTCTATGCTTCCACAAATGACAGGTTGGTACAGACGTGGGCAATATCTTTCGGCGTTTGGCCCTGCTTTGCGTTTTCTCTTTTAAGTGACGACAATGTACCGCTACAGGAACATATTTGCTTTTTTAACCAGGGCATCAAGTTGAAGTGGGTTTTACAGTCGACATAAAATTGCTTTGCCTTTCTCATCATTCTCCTTCTGCTTCAGTATGCACTGCTGAAACTTCAAGTCTGCATACAAATGAATGAGCTTGATTCCATTATTGGGCATTTGAAGCCTCTGCAGACGCGCAATAACACCCAGTGTTTGCATGTTTGGGATAATGCTGAAGCTGCTCCTGCTCCTTCCTGGTCTACCCCTCCAAACAGGTAAATTTCTTGTTTTCTTTTCTGCGCCACTGGTTTTCATAGTAGTGTTAATGGGAGATGTGGGAAATGTCACTTTCTTTGGTTCCCACAAGTAGGCGGAGGCGGAAAAATTTAAAGAAAATGAAGATGACGAAAAGGTTAAAAATAGTGAAGCTACGGCTCTGTTGCAGGAGCTGGTGCACTCATTGCTCGAATTGTTAGAGGGGGAAAAAAGAATTCCAAGACAAGAAAACGCATATTTCCCAGCATCTCTGGAAGTGCGTTACAGACATTAACAGGCCATTTTTAAAAGACCAGCTCAACCCTGGCAGATTCCCATTGGCCAAACTGGAGGCATTGCAAGAGAACGCCCAGATATAGAGGAAGGGGGAAAATCAAATTTTTGGGGTTGCCATTTTTGCAGAGGCCTAACAGTCATTAAATTGATTATTTTCTTTATTCTGCTTTTCTTTGATTGCGGGAGCTATTTTCGACAGTGTTTTTTCCTTTTTCTAATTAACAAATTTGGTAAAAAATGCATGTAGTTTATAGCTGGCATTCATAAAACGATTCAGACACCTTGTTTATGCTTCCAAATTTCACATACGCGCAAGACAACTGGGAGGTGATGGCTCTGCCCAGTAAAGGCTATTTTTTTCACTCTTGACCACGCAGACAATAATTAAGATCATTTTTTTCTTCTGTTGATACGCCGCTTCCTGTCCATTTTAGGCCTGGCTGCTTTTGATTCTATTTATTCGAAGTGGAAGACCATGGAGCTTGCCTAGCCTCTGTTTCTTCTTTATATATCTTAAAATAAGGTTGTCTCGGCATGTAAAGCATGATAGGGGATGCCGTGTGCCGGTTCAGAATCAGTTAT
>MU227807.1:869303-884568 GCA_018584345.1 Thuja plicata | reverse complement strand
CAAACTCTCACCCTTATTTTGAACCATATTTGGTATAATGTTGAAGTAGGTTTAGGGTTTTGCTATGGGTAGGGTTTGGGTTCAATTTGGTTTAGTATTAGGGTTAAGGTTTATTTTAATTAGAGATTTTGATTTTATTTTCTTCAATGTTAGTGTTTAATTTAGTATTTAGTTAGGTTAATGGTATGTAGTTCACTTTAGTTTTAGGTTAGCGTTCAATTTACTTTAAGTTTTAGTTAAGTTTAGTGCTATATTTAATTAAAGTTTTAGTATAGAGATTAGATATAGAATTTTAGTTAAGTTTAGTGCTATATTTAATTAAAGTTTTAGTGTAGAGATTAGATATAGAATTAAAGTTAGAGTTGGGATTAAAAAAATTAATAGTAATTTAAATGCATAAGGTAATTTAAATGCATAAGGTTTAGGGTTTGATTTCACTTAAAATTTGATTAGCTTTAGGGTTTGGATTCAATTATCTTTAGGGTTAGGGATCAATTTTGTTTGGTGTTAAGGTTGGGTGAAATTTTGTTTAGGGGTAGTGTTTCGTTTGGTTTAATTTTCAATTAGATTTAGGGTTCAACATAGTTTAAGATTAGGGTTATAATAGAAATTGGTTTTTGAATTAAAGGTTTATGTTAACTTTTTCGTAGTATTAGGGTTAGAGCTCAATCCGGTTTAGAGTTAGGCTTAAATTTTTATAATAATGTTTAAGTTAGGATTTACTTTGGTTTATGGTTATAATTGAATTTGTTTAATTTAGTGTTTTGGTTTTGTTTTAAAACTTCAATTAATTGATCTCTAACACCTAATCCTGTGCAATCCTAAGTGAACCTAGACCTAATAAAACTATTTCACTTAGAGTTAGGATGATGTTAAAAGTCCAATCCTATTTTAATAAAGTTGATAATTAAATATTGTTTAGAATTATGATTAGTGTTGAATTTGCTTTAGTTAGGGTTGAGGCTTAGTTTTTTTTAATGTTCTAGTTCGTTTTAGCATGAAGGTTCAATTTTTTTTTTATAGTTTGATTAATGTTCAATTTGGTTTAGATTCAGGGTTGAATTTGGTAAGCGTATTTGGAATATTCAAGTTAGTTTTAGACAAATGGTTATTTGTGGTACTATTAGGTCAAAATTAGAATAAGTTAGATTTAGAATATATGAACTATAATTTAGTAGGGTTATAATTGAATTTTGTAAAATAATTGATCTTGTTTAGAATTATATATCAATTTGTTGTGCTTATGTTTCAAGTGAGGTTTGGTTTCTATGTGTAAGAGTCATGGTTTAATTGGTTAAGGTTACAATTAAATTTGGTTATATTATAATTTTTTGGATATAATTTCAAACTTATAGATATGTTATAATTTCAATTTGGTTTACTCTTCAATTAGGCTTAGGGCTAGGGTTCATTATTGTTTAGGGTTAAGAATGAATTTATTTTACTGGTTAATTAATTTAGGGTTTAAATTGGTTGTGTTATGGTTCCAACTTTATTTAGCTTAGGTTTGGTATTTAATTTGGTTTGTTTTTATAGAAAGGGTATAATTTTGTTTATGGTTTTGATTCAATTTTTGTATAAGGTTATGATTTAATTTACTTTACAATTACTTAATCAGAGAAAGAGTGTTTGTAATCTCATATTATGTAATTACTTAATCAGAGAAAGAGTGTTTGTAATCTCATATTATGTTTGGTTGAAAAGAATAAAAATATATTTATATTTTAAATATTATGTGATTTTCTCATTTCTTTTAAGTAATTGCTTTTCAATATGGTTCAAAAAGATGAACCCTAACCATAGGAGTAAAATCCTAAAATAATTTGAAGTCTAAGAGAAAATATTTAAGTAATTTCTATTCAATTTACAAAAATTAGATGATTTTGGTTATAGTTACACTTATTATTGTTTTTATAGAAAAAGCAGCAAGAGGGTGCTGGCCCGTGGAAAAGAGGACTAGAAACACATTAATAGCATATTAATGGCACTAGTCGAAGCTTACAGCAGTTTAGCATGTTATCACAGACATTAAAAGTTTTGCCTCTATCAAAAACAAAAGTATCAGTTCTACTCAAAAAGATAAAACTAGAGTAATTACTATCATCAGTATCTTCAAAAATATTGTCACTAAGCCATGCAGGGCTCGACCAAATCAAAATAATAAACTTAACATTAACCCCAAATATAGAGCACGGGAACCGAGGGGCAAGCCCAGCCAAAAAAACCTGAACCATAGACAGCAATGTTAATTCTTCTCTCCCAACTGTTTGGACAGTAGGGTTCTCGCCCACTCCTCCTGGAGGAATAGGAACAGGTCTTTGTTATCTTCATTCGCTTCCAGTTTGCCATCTTCCAGCTTCTCCTGGATGTTACAAAGGGTCATCGCCGAGGCATGCATCACCTTCAGAGAAAATTTGTTTGTCCTCTTGCAGTGGTTCATCAGGTCCTGCATACCCTTTTTGATCTCTGTAATTTCCTTGTCAATACTCACAAACTTACTTTAAGAGTGCCTGCGAAATTGCTTTTTACCTCCATTCCAGCGGAGAGGGGTTTACACTTATTATTGTTACGGTTGAATTTATTTTAGTATTTTACTTCAATTTGACATAGGGTTAGAGTTCAATTTCTAATGTTCAACTAGGTTTAGAGTTCAGGTTGAATTTTCTTATTATTGTTACGGTTGAATTTATTTTAGTATTTTACTTCAATTTGACATAGGGTTAGAGTTAAGTTTCTAATGTTCAACTAGGTTTAGAGTTCAAGTTTAATTTTCTTAGTGGCAAGGTTATATTTCAATTTTGTTATTGTTCACTTAATGTTTAAGGTTAGGGGTCAATTTAGTCTACTTGTGTTCAATTTGATTTATTATTAGAGTTAAGGGTTGAGAATGTGGTTAAGGTTCAATTTGATTTTTGGTTAGGGCGAAATTCAATTTGGGTTTAATCATGTGTATATTTAACATTCATGGTTTATTATTGGCATTTAATAAGATTTAATATTAGAGTTTGTATTGGTTTTCTATTATAGTTAGAGTTAAGGTTAAAAATCAAATAATATTTTAACAATTTTAAATTATTTATGATCCTTTATTTTAATGATAAGAGAAACACAAAGAAAAGTTGAAAGTTGATCATCCATCATAGTTTAAGTTGATTTAGTATTCCATTGAATTTCTAAATTAAAGATTATTACTATTTATTTTATATGCAAATCTTATTTTCAATGATTAATATAATAATTAAATTATTTTAAATACTTTTTTTTTCTTTTGCACGCAAATAAAGCAACTCTCTTGTATTTTATTTTTTTCATTCAAATCATATCTATAGTTTTCTCACCACATTTGAAGTAATTTCTATTCAATTTGGTTCAAAAGTTGAACCCTAACCATAGTAGTAAAATCCTAGAATAAGTTGAAGTCTAACCATAAAAGTAAAAATATTTCAAATTTCTATTCAATTTCCAAAAATTGAGATGGTTTTGTTTATAGTTACACTTATTATTGTTAGGTTTCAATGTATTTTAGTATTTTACTTCAATTTAATATAGGGTTAGGGTTTACTGACCATAGGCAAAAGTATAGCAAGCCCATTATTCATGAGGGCTTGATTCTCTTGATTGTCAAACATGTAAAAAAAATTGCGGCCTCCAATCTATTTATTATTTCCCCAAAATATTAAGGCTCTGCTAAGGCTGGAAAATGACATAGGATTGGAGATGATAAGGGGGGTTCGATTGTCAAAAAGCTGAAGTTTGAGAAAAAATCAGGAATGGACACAAACTTTGATGTTGTGAGTGCTGATGGCTATGATGAAACATACTACATTCATCACTCCCAGTCTGATGATGATAGCAAAGAGTCTCTTTCTATCTCAGTTAATGCCTCTGTTGAGGAAGAGGTAAAAACTAAGGAAACCCACAGTGTTAAGGAAGCCTACAATGTTAAGGAAAAAGGTAAAATACCTAAGGTTGCTAAAGAGGAGATGGGAGGTCAAAAAGTCCCCATTTTGGTTAATTACGCGAGTTCAGAAGAGCATGATATCCCCATCTCTATAAAACTCGAGGTTCTAATGGAAGTGCATTCAGAACAGAAAGAGGTAGAAACTCCAGGTCAAGACAATGTTGACAAGGAAGCTATCCCTGCTTCCTCTAAGAACATCCATTTTTCTAGGTTGGCGGACATGCATGAGCAGAATGTTCAGCTTCTCCAGGAGGACATGGATGCTAAAATTGAACCCCCATTTGGGGTTCTTCAAACAGCCAAAGCTATTTCCTTGTACTCATTTCGCCTGATGAAATGGATATTTAAGGAAATCAAAAGTCTATATCTGAACTACAAAGCTCTGTCTTCTCGTGTCAATCTTATTAACTCTGGGTCGGCTGGGGATGTAGGCAATTAGAACACAGAGGAAGGGAATAATTTGCAATCCCTGCATGAGCGACTGGACACCTTGGAGAATACTGTGAAAAAACACATGAAGGACAATAATATCTTTATGGGTACGACTATGGAGTGTTTTAAGTCCATAAAATCTGAAATGGATTCCCCCACAGTGAATATTGACGAAGAAATTGATGATAATGATGCTAAGGGAAGGTTGCTGAAGAAAAGAAGGAAGTGGAGGGCAATCTCCTACAGCTGGTCTAGCTCTGGTGTTCCCCTATTTTTTGGCGTTTCATCTGTTGGTTTTTGGTTGCCGGAGAGTCAAGCTGGTTCCTGGCTTTTTTCTTTGGCTTTCTGTCTTTGTTTGGTTTTGCGGGCTGGTTCTTAGTCCTATTTCTGTTTAGTCTGTTTTTAGCTGCTTATTTTTTTGTTTTTTTGTAAGGGGTTTCGGGTACCCATAAAACCTATTTTTACTGGCAATCAAAAAAATATAGAGTTAGGGTTCAATTTGTAATGTTCAACTAGGTTTAGAGTTCAGGTTTAATTTTCTTGGTGGTAGGGTTATATTTCAATTTTGTTATCATCCATCATAGTTTAAGTTGATTTAGTTTTCAATTGTGTTTCTAAATTGAAGATCTTTTACTATTTCTTTTTATATGCAACTCTTATTTTCAATGATTAATATAATAATTAAATTGTATTAAATCTAGATTTAAAAGCATTTTTTTTAAATTTATTTTGTTCATTTAAACTAACAACCACTAAAAAAATAACAAAAATCTAAATTTAAAGAACCTTATATTCTAACTTTTTCCATTTGCATGCAAATAAAGCAACTCTCTTGTATTTTATTTTTTTCCATTCAAATCATATCTAAAATTTGTCCAAATTTATAAATTGACCCTATTTCTAAAGTGTGAACTTATTTCTAAAATTTAACGTAATATCTCACTTTTGTCTAATTTGTACAATTTATTCTAATTACAAATAAATATTTTTATAGCCTTAACTTCATTGTTAAATTACATTATTCAACTTTAATTCAATTATTTAATGCACTGTTCTTGTTCTTGAAATAGTGAAACACAAAGTCTTCTTCGCAGGGATTGAATTTCAGGCCTAGGAAATCCATTATCAAAGATACCCACTTCAAAATATAAAGAACAAATTGGAGGGTGACCTGAGCTCAACCTTGAGAATAATGAAAAAAAACCCAATCTCCCTCTATATATACCACCATTCCATGCACTTCTTATAATTTATCCATTCGTATGCATGCTTTAGAAGCAAAAGAGTGGAAAGCTGTCTACGGTAGGTGAGAATTCATTAAAGATCTAAATATCTAAATAGAGATTATTGATTAAATGCTTGTAATTACATTTAATGACTTATTTGCTTGAGGAAAACAAGTTCTTACAGCAGCGAATGTAGGAGCAATAAAAAAATGCTTCATTGGCATTCCATTCAATCACACGCGCAACAAATCATTTGTAAACCTATTTTACTACCACAAACCACACACATCATTCTAATTGCATATTTAATCTAATTATTTAATAAATAATTTTAAAATACCACTACATTTCATCCTCCCATAACCATTCTCCTAACCTAATAGTAACATTAGGTATGAGTAGTATTTGGAAACTAAAAACATCCATCCATTGGAAATCAATTTACAGAAGCTATGCCTGTCCTACATAGAACATGCGCTACTGCGTTACATATTTAGAATGCCGCAAAACCATTCAGTTCTTGAATTCCACAACCCGCACCTCTGAAGAAAATAATGCAATGCAGCTATTCTACTGCAATAAATAACACCCTAGCGGATTGAACATTATGTATTATTTACAAATGCAGGGTTTTAATTCTAGGTTTTTATAGGGTTTAAATTTTAAGTTTAAACATGATTTATACATTAGTTATTTTAGTTAAAATCGTAAGAATTAATATAGCAAATATTTTTTATTTTCTTATGTCTCAATTAATATGACGCATCTTAGGGTTTTAATTCTAGGTTTTTATAGGGTTTAAATTTTAAGTTTAAATATGATTTATACATTAATTATTTTAGTTAAAATAGTGAGAATTAATATAGCAAATATTTTTGATTTTTTTATGTCTCAATTAATAGGACGCATCTTACTATATCTGGTAATGAAATTTTAGATTCTTTTTAATAATTTTGTTTTGTAAAATCTATTAAAATCTAATTATTGATCCTTCCAACTTTGTTAAAATATTATGCTTCTCTTGTAAACCCTTTCTATTAATTTTAATTTATTAAGAAAAAAAAATATTAAGTTTTGAATCTTATGTAAGAAATTGTTTATATATAAACTTTCAAACTATTTTCTGAAAAAGACTAGGCTGTATTTTTTAATCAAGATTGCCTTTATTATTGTAACCTCCATTAGAATTTAATTACTATATATATTTATTCTTTCCTACCACTTTCTTTCATTTAGAATAAATTAAGCCTGTCTAATCCAACCGTTCTTTCATAAATTTTGGAATCCCAACTACTTTTCACCATCCAATAACAATGCTTACATCAACATTTCATATTATTTCTATTTAGAAAACTGAAAGCTACATCCTTGAAATTTTCATATCTAAAAATCTGTACAAGCTGTACATGATCCAATGTTCTGATTTCGGACAGATCTACCGCTGAGTTCCTGCCAGCAACACTATACACATCTTGATACATATTCTTCAGAAATCTTATTCATATAACGAATATTCTCTTGAAATTTGCAAGAATATATTAAAGCGGTTTCATTCCACTCAGAAAGCAGATTCCAATATTCAACACTAGCAGATCTGGTAAGCCTGGAATCTATTGAAAACAAAATAATACAAATGTTCTACAACATGGTACCGAATTGAAAAACCTAATAAAATGCTAATAACCAACTTTGTTCTAAAAAATCAGAGCGACCCAATTCATTTACCTACAGTAGATTTATGATCCATTATGTTGTGCACGCCCTAAACCCGAAATATCCTCAGTATTCTTACATAGTGGACTGGGTAAAGAAAAAAAGAAACAGAATAGACAGACTTTGGACACCTTTCCCCTGCAAGAAACACAAAATAAAAAACACTTAATTTGACAAACTAACCACTTCAAGAAAAGGTTACGGGTTCAAAGCTCGTTGGAATGCCACCTGCTAAGAAGCATAGTAAATCTCTGCATTTCCATCCGCGAAATAATTTGTTAAGGTTCAATATTATGACCGAACATAAAAAGTTTTGAAACTTCAAAATACACTTATCTAATTTACTAATAAACTTTATAGAACTATATAGTAATAACTAATAATTATTAACCTCTTTTTCTTATATGCTTCAGTTTTTGAGCTATCGTGGCCATTATATGGAAAATTTAAACTGCGCCCTTTATTTAAATTTGAAAATTATGATGACGACGGAGTTTGTATAGTAATAATTAATAATTATTAATAACTAATAATTATTAACCTCTTTTTCTTATATGCTTCAGTTTTTGAGCTGTCATGGCCATAAGGAAAATTTAAACTGTGCCCTTGATTTATTTTTGATAATTATGATGACAAGTGTTTCAGGCATAAAATTTAAGAGAAGACAAAAACTACTTCAAATTTAAAATGAAAGAATTTATATAAAATAGAAGGATACATTTAATCAATTTGCAATAATAACACGCTCGGGGCTAATAGAGGGTATTAAGGGCTATGTTAAGGTCAACAATTTTCTTCTACAAGAATTGTATAGTGTTAAGTGGTATATGGTTCTGATTTGAGATTTTTCAAATGCCATAAAAGAGAGGCGATACAAATCCCATAGAAAGTACTATTCTATCATTATCTAATTTCTCAAAACAATCAGACGATGGGAAACGTGGGAAGAGAAAGTCCTTGAAAAAGCCAAATGGGATTCTTGATAACCATTTGAGAGTGATGACTTTGAGGAAGACAAAAAATTGCAGGAAGAATAGGTCTAGGGAAAAAGCCGAATGTGACCCTCCATCATCGTCTGAGAGGATAGATGTGGACAAAGGAAACATAAGTATAAAATTATTACGGAAAAGGAAGTAAAATTCTTTGATTTTTTACAAGTGAAGTGAATTTAGCGTATTGAGAGAGCCTGTTTGACTTAAGTGAAATTAAAATAGAATGACGAAAGTTGCCGAACACCTACTTGCAGGATTCCCTAGAAATTAATATACAAAAGGGAAACATAGATTCATACTTTTATTTGAACAAATTGTTTAACAAATAACTTATTAAAAATCTAATTGACGTCAATATATTTGTAATATATTTGTATAAGTAGAAAGAAATAAATAATTTTAGTGTTAAAAAGAAGGATAGAATTCATAAGGGTTTTAGTTCATAATAAGAGTTCTAGTTTATAGATAACACTGTTTTATTATGTATTTATACAGTTTTTTCCCTTTCACATGTCTTAAAGAATGTTTGGCTTAGCTTTTATTTATTTCAATTAAGATGAAAATACCAAGTCATCAGTAATTCATTGGAATTATCTGTAAACCACTGTCCAAATAGAAGTCTACATTAATTTTTTTACAAACATTACACCGTTGGTAACATTATATAGGTTTGCAGGAAACATTACATGTTCTCGGTGAAATGGTCGAGTGACAGTAGATGCAAAGGTTATGCAGCCTTCCCATAAATGACACACTGTCCCCTGTCTAAACATTTATTAGAAGGTGCCGTCGTTTTTAAATTTAAATGGAGGCCGACAAGATATGGCTGGCTGAGTGATTTGACCTCCTGCCGTATTTAATGACTCCTGCCGTATTTAATGATTTGAAAAGAAATTTAAAACTTTCTATAAGATTGTGGACTGCAGCTTGTCAGAGCATACCTAAATGTACAGCATATCATTGTCAAAGAACAAATTATGGTAAATTAAAAAATAATTACACTCTCCAAATAGAAGTCATGGACTCACATCATATCATTCAACCTAAATGTACAACATATCATTGTCAAAGAAAATATTATGATAAATTAAAAAATAATTACAGAATTAATTTCAGAGATAAATTTACTTACTTATCTTTCCAATTCCATCCATTCTAGTTAAAAACTTCAAAGAAAAATCTTCATCAAACTTTGTGAAACACATCTGTAACATCTGTCAATTCAACCACAAAACAACACCATTGTATAAACTGCAAAACTGTAATGTATTTCATTTCTTTTTTAGAATAAAAATCCCTCAAATATAACATTATTTAGTACAAATTGATGTTATTTACTTGGTGATTTCAACTTTATTGAAGGCTGTACCAAAAAATACAGAAAGTTGATTTATTTTTAATACCAAAATAAAGTAGACACAAACTAGAAAGTAAATTTTTTAGATTAAATATTTAATAACCATTTCACACTTTATGAATGTACTTTGTGATTTCACCTTTACTGAAAGGTGTACAAAAAATAATTGTTACAAAAATTTAATTGGTTTTTAATAAATCATAAAGTAGACACAAAATAAAAAGGAAAATTTCAGATTAAATATTCAATAACAAATTCACAACTTTCTGAAACATCTGAAAAAAAAAACTAAACTATTGACGCATTTGTATTAAAGAACTTTATAACCCTAGAAATCTTGCACTGAAAACATTCAGTACATGAAAACTGCAAAAACTAACTCATTCTTAGAAACTACGTTGTGAATCTCAAACAGATTTAAGCATATAATCATTCAAAAAACTGCGAAAGCTAATTCATTCTTAGAAACTACGTTGTAAATCTCAGCCAGATAGATTTAAGCATATAATCATTCAAAAATCTGCAAAAACTAACGCATTCTTAGAAACTACGTTGTAAATCTCAGACAGATTTACGCATATAATCATTCAAACATTACAGCTCAAATAATAAAAAGCTACCCTATTCTTATAAAATTATTTTTCAAACTGTTGAACCCTATAACCGTAAAACCGTTCCCCAATCTCCAAGCAGTAGGCCAGAAAATAACATACCTGGATTCATAATCTTCCTTAGACTCATCGTAAGGCTTTGGCCTTTCTTTATACTCAATAAATCTAACAACGTCATACTTATTTAATATATTGTTTGGCATTAGTGCAAGCGTGGCAGAATAATATGATTGAATCCATGCAGAAGAACACTTGTCTAGATTGATCGGCTCTCCCTCACGTTAACTTACACGTATTAAATGCGTTGAAAATCACCATTTAGTAGCCCAATGCATCTAAGAAAATAAAATAATCACTCTGCTCACTGTTGGTCACTGGTTGGCAACTTCATAAGGGAATAAATTGCTTAACCATATTGAAGTATTAATAATGCAAAACACATTAGTGTTTATAGTATTTTATGTATCATTTTATCAATTATTTAAAAAAGAGCTATTGATTTAGAGATGTTTAGATGTCCATTGACATTTCCAAATGTAGGCTATAGATATTTTTTCAATAGATAATTAAAAAATTGACATTTATTATTAAATTATATCACAAATATTGTATGTGGCATTAGTTCAGTTAATATTTTATGTAAGTTTAATCATATATTAGTGCATACTTTATTATAGTGCTTCAATTATAGTTGGAAGGGAGGCATTTTCTTCCTTTTTTTTTTTCTTTGTTGGCAAAAGTGACAATTATTAACTTGATTTCAAGCTTATAAAACTTAGGGCAAATTTTCTTTTGTGATATCTTGCTAGTAGAAAGGACTTTTTAATGGTGTGTGGATACTTGTTGAAAATCTATTTTTTGCCAATACACAAGTAGTTGGAAAGCCATTGTATTCCCATTGCCATGCATATTTTAATATGTCAGTGTAGCTATAATTAAAATAAGCTTATTTAGTAAGAATTCAATTTGTAATAACTTTGTATCAATAGCTTGAAATTGAGTACCCTTTTTAAAAAATCCATAGATATTTTTCAATTGCCCCCAAATTAAGGTTATTTAGATTTTTAAATGCTCTAATTTATGAAGTGCCAAATTTTGGGGGCTCACTAGTCAACGGACAATTTCAATTGATCAAGCCTCTCACTCTTAATTCCTTCAATTTCATTAATATTTGTAATCCTCCTAATAAATGAAAAATCAAATGTGCATATTATTGAGAGAAAAGGCATATTGAAGATGATTGCATCGTTCATAAAGATATTGAGTTGGAGAAAATGCTTCTTGCTCAAGACATTCCATTAGCTAAGCCTATGGTTCCAACACCTAAAGAACCATCATATGATCTTTCTAAGACATCTTGTAAGACACCATCACCTAGTGACCATCAATGTAGTTAAATGACTTGCATAAAGACTTATCTCCTTTATCCCCTATTGATACATCTAAATCTTGCATTGACTTATCCATGAGTTCTAGAGATTCTTCATATCGAGAAATTTCTATTGTCATTCTAGATCCACCTCGTCGGGATGCATATCTACTTGACATTTCATGTCTTTTTGAAGAATCCCACCTTGATTATTTGGATGACACCATTGATGTCATTTTTCTTCTAATCCATGCTAGATTTAGTGAAGTTGTATCACCATTACCATCTTTAGATGATTCTCTTCCTTGCCTATAACAACTTCTATAATAATAAACTATGCAAATATTGATGATTATTTATAATCTTATAACATTGGCTTGGAGATCATTGAGCATCCATCATCAACATCATTTTAATTATTTTATCATATGCATAATTCAAAGGACTTCATTGTACTTCCTGTATCTCCCTTTCAAGAATGGGAGGTCATTTTTCCTACATTTTTGGTGTTTTTTCTTCCTAAAGTGAGAAATTTTGTTCGGAATTTGTAGAACATCTTCAGCATCCAATGTCGAGCATCTACTAGCACTACAAACACTATTATGGTTTCTCTTCTCATCTCAAATTTGGGAGGAATCATTTTCTCAACTGGAGTTCATTACTACACTTTTATTTGATTTGTGCTAGATGTAGTCCTTGGGGGCTCATAATGAGTTCCACTTGTCTTGTTTCATTTTTATATTTCATTGCATTTGTATCATCTCTTTTGAAGAGGAATTTTGTACCCCTTGGGTTTTCTCATTTTCCACCACTTTATGTGATATTTGTAAATGGATACCTTCAGGGTTTGTTTGCAAGACCCATATTTAGTTTTGAGAATTATCACTCCCTAAGTATAAAAAATGGGTGGAGGGTGCTAGTTTGAATGGTTTCTTAACGCCCACCTAGGCTTAAGTCGCACTTAGTGACTCAGTCTAACTTAACCTTAGCATTAAACAGTAAGTTCATTTTTGAGGTTAGAGAACTTTTTGTCAAACCACATGTGCAAACAAGGTTAAAGATTATGTCATGTCACCTCATTGGAGGCTAGAGGTATTCTCATTTCTAGTTTATACAACTTATTATTTGGCATGCTTCTTGATTCTTGGCTTCTTCAACAAGGATTTCTCATGAACCCATTATCCTCGCTTAAATCATAAAGTCACTTCATAATAGACTCTAAGTGATAAAAATCAAATATCTCTAAAAGACATTAGAATATTACCAAGGGTAGAATTAGAAACCATTTCACTAAGATGAAAATAAATGGAAGCCAAGACCAAGAGCTAAAACTAGCACTTACTAAATTTATATTTTTGTTAAAAATAGTAAGAACTGCCCAAACCCTAAAACTGAAGATACTACACACTAAATAATAAGTTAAAAATAATAATTTAATGGGGATAATTTATCTGGCTAATAAACCTTGTATCTGTAATAAAATAAATGGGGTTTCTAAAAGTTATTACAGATACAAGGTTTATTAGCCAGATACAAGGTTTATTAGCCAGAGACAAGGTTTATTAGCAGCTTTAGGCTTCTTTAGGCTATAGAATTTTGATGGGGTCCCATATTGATCTCAGCTTGGGGTCCCATATTGATCTCAGCGTGGGGTCCCATATTTATCTCAGCATGGGGTCCCATATAGAATTTTGAAGGGGTACCATATTTATCTCAGCGTGGGGTCCCATATATAATTTTGAAGGGGTCCCATATTGATCTCAGCGTGGGGTCCAATATATAATTTTTAAGGGGTCCATACAAAGTTAAAGATCTGAGTGCAATTCAATCGAGGTACTAGATACCTCAACGAGGATGCCAACAGTGGCCACCCGGGAACGCCAAATAACCCAGTGGATGCCGAAAGTGCCCTCGAAGAGGCCTATCTTTATATCCAGCTTGGTATCAGATCAGGGCCACCACATTTGTTTATTGTTATGCGATCAATGATAACAGTCATTGGCCACTAGGGAGACTTATGACATGAGATTCCTACCAATATTAAGGTCCCTACGCTCTATTATAAGATCAAGCTGATACCGTAGGGTCCTATGAGTATTATCCGATATGGAATAATAAACATATTGAAGGCTTGCTCAGCATTGAAACAATCCTACCGTTGCCTTACCCTGATAGAATATCTTCTATCCTCTCTCTAACTATGATATTATGAATATATACCACTCAGATAGTGAGGATATACATAAATATCATAGTAGAGTGAGCCCGGCTATGGGATTTCCAGGTTGGATAGCCAATTCCAATTCCATTCAAGTCAGTTCGGTGTTGAAGCCCTTTGAAAGGTGTGAGTTACTATTCCCAAATGAAGCCTTCGGCTTACCTCAGTCTTGCAGCATACAAGTGGACTCAATTTAAACCCTGAGAAAGCGGCGACTCAGCTCAGGATAACCATGACTTGTTGGAAGAGGACCTTGCCTGGTAGGCAAGAACTGAGAAAATACTTAGTCAGGATTAATTTATAAAGAGAGGATACATATCCCTAAAGAGTGCACTAAAGTATGGAGTCCTTTTTTGGAGTTTTGGTCTGAATTTATTTTTGTAGGTGGGAATTTGGTCACAGGTGTCTCAGTTTGAAAATAAGATTTTTTGGAAAAAAAATTTGTGATTTATAATTTGTTTATGATGTTTCATGAAAATTTGTTCTTGGTCGCAAAGTGGTGAATTTTCCAGAAAAATTTACATTTCTGGAAAGCTCTTGGAATGATACAGGGGGTATGTTCTCTGTGTGTTTTGTTTTGATGACAATTAATGGCTTAAAAATCTGATCTTTAAAAATTGGTATGTTTTGATAAATAGGGTCTCTAGGGCACAACTCATAAAATATTGCTAAAAAATTTACATTTTTTGAAAGCTCTTTGTTTTTTAATAGGGGTCTCTTCTTTGCATTTCTATTTTTAGGGCCAAAATCATAGCAAACAAATCAGATCTTGTTGACTAGGTCAAAAATCAAAATTAAAAAAAAGGGGCATTTAATGATTAGCTTGCAATTATTTTTCACATGGTTCAATGCATGATGTGAGTTATCATTTGGATTATTTTCTAGTTATTCTTGCTCCTAACAATTTATTTTCAGATCTAACCCTAGGGTTTGCATAAGTTGAATATACATTGCATATCTTGTTTGCTTGTTTGCTTGTCTTGTTTGTTGAAGAGTTCGTGGGGATTGCTTGGACTTGCTTGGATAAACAACAAAATGCTTATGTTGCTTTGGATTTGAGGTATTTTTTTGCATCTCTATAACATTTATATTTTGGAAATAATAATGAACATATCATGTGTTTAGCTTGAGTGTTTTCTTGCTTTCATAGATCACATTTCTAGTTGGTGCTCTAAAAAAGGACCTAGATTTTCTTGCTCGCATATATGTTTCGCATAGTAATTAGGCCCTATGAACACTATTTGTGGTGATCTTGAGAGAGTGGGATTCATTCGCTTGTCTTACATGTGAAGCTCTTCTTGACGATAGATCCCCTTGTAGGTAGGGAAGGATTTGTCATTACTTCAAACTTGGTTTAGTCTTCAACTTTGATTGGTACTTTCTCTC
>MU227807.1:823898-869215 GCA_018584345.1 Thuja plicata | reverse complement strand
TGGGAGAATCAGAAACTTGGAACCCTTGAATCCAAACCAAGTCCCCATGTGGTCCATATTGTGAGTCTTCCTTGTTAGAGAGGGTTAACTGTAGTGGACACTCCCTTTATTAGGTAAACCACATGGATGGAACCTCAAGTGATAATAGCCATTTTTTCTAGGGTAGAAATAACCGCTATATAAATGTCCTTATGGAAGAAATCTCCACGGATGTAGTTTCTTGTGGGTTGTCAAATATCCTTAGCAGGTCCTGATTGATTAAATTTTTGAACTGTGTCAAAACCTCAGTGCACCGAGATTAGATTTCACCCATTTGAGATTGCAAAAGTTGCAGAGTCAAACCATTACTAAGAATCATAGTGCAACCAACTTTTTCTTTTCTAGGTCTATGTGTGTGATTGGAAAAAAATTTTGAGAACATACACAAGTAAGACCCATATGGATTAGATTACTATGTCACTATCCATGTTCATGTGCAAGGTTTCTTTGTCCCTTGCTCATTATTTGAAGACATTTTTTTTTCTTGAACTCCCTGATTATTGTTCTGCGTGCTTGATTCATGATAAAAATTTGTTAATGCATCTAGTTGGTCAATTTAAATGAACAGATCTGAGTTCCTAAGTGATAAAAACTTCAATACATCTCCCTAAAAGTGTTATGACATGTTTCTCAACATCCAAATGAATGTAAATGGTATCAAGTTGCACAAAATGACTCTTAGTCTTCTTTCTTCCACATCTCCCATGTCTTCTTAGTCGCCCATTTCCATCATTTGTCTTCTTCCTTCACGCTTCTTCCTCTTCTTCCTAAGATCTTCACGTATTCTATTTCTTTTCCTCTTATTATCTAGTCTACCTTCTTCTATTCATCTCTTCTATCACTTCCATGCTTGATTCTTCTTCTTCAAGAATCATGGATTTCCCCTATCTTGTTAGGGAAGGTCACTTGACAATAGATGATCTCAAACTCATTGCTCAATTCAAATAGTATTATTCCTCCAATGATCCTTCTAGAAATTACATGAGTGATGAATCTGTGGCAAAAATAAAAAGGAAATCAAATGAATAAGATGTCTTTGGCCGAATCATATACACGATCATTTTACAACCTCCTTCTTCCAAACATATTTCATCTTCTAAGTCTTCTCATCTTTCCTCATCCTCCAAGTCTTCTTCCTCCACTAGGTCTTCACTTTCTTCTTCTCCATGATCTCGCTCTTCTTCTTCTTCTTCCAAGAGTCATACTTCTCTTTTCAAGACATACCATAATGAGCAATGTGACAATCCTTGTGATACCTCTTTAACAAAGAATGACATGCACATCTTTGATGACTCTGATGATCCCATCTATTATGACTCTGATGATTATGATGATTATGATGATGGACAATATAGTGATATCTATGAAATCTCTATTCCTAAGAGTCCTCCTTGTCGTGTGCTTGTTTATACTGGTAAGGGGCCATCCTATTGGATAGATTATGATGGTGATCCATATGATTTTTATTTTGAAAGAGACTTTGATGAATTTTGTGAAGAATACCTGGCTAGTGCTTCTATTGAGCAAGAGAAACTTCATCACACTAATTTTAATCGGAAATATCATAAGATTTTCTCCTCTAAGGATTCTCATGCTGAAAATAAAGATTGCACTCTCAAGAAAGATCATGTTAAAGATGAAATTTTTTTTTTTTGTGATTCCCTTCCATTCTCTACTTCCCCCAATACCCATACATCTCCTAAAGTCTCCAAGCTTTCCAAATATTTCACAAAACCTTCATCTGACAGAAGTTCTAATGCTTTTCATGCGGTTCCCTATAGTTATTCTCAAGGGACAACTCTTAAATAAACTCAAGCTAGACTTTACTTGCTTGAAAATAATTTCAATAATGCTAAACCTAAAGATCCTAAGCCTTGATATGCTATGATTCCTACTTTATCTAATCCTTCCCCATCTCTTCCCAAGTCTCCCATACAATTCCAACATGCTTCCTTGTCCTTAGAAGTGGCTCCATGTCAAGAGGACTCTAAAAATGATAAAGAAAAGAACATAAAGAAAGATCAAGATCAAGAAGCCTCCATGTCATCCAATCCTTTTCATGATGTCTCTTATCCATTTCATGGTTCTTTTGACCCCGCACGCCCTTTCTCATTCATTCCACCATGTCTTAACTCTTCTCCTAAGCAATATCAAGTTACTTCTTACACCATTGAGCTTATTGACAATCAAAATAACCTTACCCCACTTACGCTTTCAAAAAATGATACTTCCTTTAAGGTTATTAAAAATGGTGTTGTTACTTCCAATATTAAGCCTATTTAAAATTAAGAGGAACATTATGCACTTATGCTATCTAAAGATCCTTGTCAAGATTAAAGTCTTCCATCTTCTTGTTCTACCACTCCATGTTTGCTTCCAATTTCTACTCTTCCTAAGTCTTTCCAAGCTTCAAAAAATCCTATCAAAGAAGGTTCTCCTATTCAATATGTTCACGATCCTATTGAAAATCCTAATTCTTACTCTAAAGATGTCGATGTCCTTGGTTGTCATATACATGTCGATGAACTTATTTATTATCCTTTTGCATCTTCCACATCCATCCTTGGACCTCCTTCACCAATACTAAGGGCTTCACATTTTCCTTCCATCTTGGGTCCTTATGTCCCTTCACTTTCCCCTCCTAACTCTCCTAATTCTTCATCCATCTTGGGTCCTTATGTCCCTCCATCTCCTATCTTTCCTCAAGATCAACATAGATGCATACCCTTGAATCATTTCCATACATCCACCCTTCTAAACCAGTCATATTCTTTTTCTTCCTCCACAAGTCCCAAGTCTTTTGGAAGAAACTTGAATTTTCTATACAAGAAAAATAATCAATACAAGAATCCATCTAAAAAAGATGATCACCATGTCTCGTCTAAATGATATGGGGGCATAAAGTCAAAAGATATAACTAAAAAGAAAACTACAAGACAAGTATGGGTTCCAAAATCCATCATTGAAGATATTCTCTCTAAATCATCAAAAAGAAATGAAAAGCCTATGAATATATAGATTCCAAAGTCTCTCTTGAAAGAGTCTAATGTTGAGAAATAATTGAATTTGACATTCAATCTTCCAAAGGCTTCCACTTCATCTTCTTCCAAAAATATTATTTCATTCCATGCGCCTAAACTGCAACCTGTGCTATCAATTCACCATATTCCTTCACGTATTCCTTCATTCACATTTTGTCCATCCTCTCACCACCCTTCAAGGTGTGTATTGACACTAATCTTTCCTTCCTTTCTGTCTACCCTTTCACAATCCTTACATTCACTATCCTTCTACCTTCTATCCTTTTTCCTCATTTGTCTATTCCTCATATCTTCCAATCTCACTCGCTTTGCATAAAACCTTATCCTCCATTTTTCTCTTTCATCTTCCTTTCCCTATCAACATCTTTGAGAATATCATTTTTAGTCCTTGTCATATCATGGTTTATCCTTTCAAGGAGCATTATCTAAAAAGTTTGCCTTCTTCAAAAAAATTTTAAAAAAAAGAAGAAAAAAAACTTAAAGAGAAATAATTTCATGCTATGGCGAAAATCACTCCCTTATGGTGCCTTGGATAGGTGCCATGATGAAAACCTAGCAATCAGGCATCATGTGTAGTTCTTCTACATCTTTCATCCATTTACTATTCTCTCTTTGATCTTGATAATGTTGACCTATACACAAACATTTGGGATATCTTGTGAGCTATCTTACAATGATCTTGCTTTCATTCGTTTCATGTTTTTATCTCTATCTTAATCCATTTATTTTCTCGTATCACTATCCTTTTCCCCTTTGTTCTTGATCTAGGCCTCTTGACATGTCTATTCCTTTGGACTGCATCCTTTCCTGCTCTTGCATTACGCTTTTGTGACTTATCCTATGTTGGCCTTTCATTGCTTTTCCAAATTTGATTTACATGTTGTTTCTTTTTCCCTAGCTTGAGTACTCTTGAGGAGTTTTCCTTTGAGGATTTCTTCCCTTCATTCTCCTATCTTCCATCTCTTCCACCAACTTGCTAATCCCTCCTGTCCTCCACCTTGCTAAATATTGAGACTGCACGATGTGATCTTGCTTAGGAGTTTGATGTCCATTTTGTGTGGGGGCATCCTTTGTACATAATTATTGACCCTGAAAAAATTCAAAAAAAGGATATATTGTCAAAAATAAATAAAAATTCAAAAATTTTAAAAAAAAATAGAAAAAGTGCCTTGGTGAAAACCTGGAAACAGGCACGTTGGTAGCAAAAATTTAAAAAAATTATAAAAGTCCTGAAAAAAAAAAAGAAGAAAAAAAAATGAAAAAAATGAAAGAGAAAAAATTGTAATAAAATCCAAGTGGTGAAAACCTAGAAATGGGCACTACTTGAGGGCTTTGCACCCCTGTTTCTTAGCATGTATCCATGACACTTGGCATTTCTTCATGATGCCTTGTCCTTGTTGCGTTGGTCTGGAATTGCTCTTTGTCTTTATCTAGGGGGCATAACCTTGTTAGCTTTGGTCTCTTGGATGCGTTAGTCTTTAAGACATCTCACAAATGGTGTTTTTCAACACCACTCCAACTATATTTTTCAATACAATCCTTAACACTGAGTGTTTTTCAACACTTGTCAGTTTGGTCTTCCCAGTTTTGTCATCTGATCTTACCTAATTGCAAGTATTCAATCCTTATCCTCGGAACTCAGTATCAGTTAACACACTTCAATTTTTAAACACAACACTTAATGCTTGAGCTATGTCACGATCTTTTCTTTATGTGCTAACTGTTATTGATTTTCGTTGAGTGTCCTTGTTTAATAAGTCTCTCTGGGATGCATAGCTAGAGGACTTGGGGCATGGAACATATTTTTATTTCCTTCCAACTTTATGCTTCACTATTTTTGTACAACTTTTCTACTAGTCATCCTGGCCTCTATGCCTTGATGCGAGCGTGATTTTTCTATATTAAGTTGGGTAAGCTAACATCATAGTCATCTTGACCTTTATGTCTTTGATGCTTATGTTAGAATCTTTCCACATTCCAATCCGATGTAAATCACATTCATATCTTCATAGTTACACTTATGACTAGTGATGATTGTGTGATTTTCTGATTTCCTTTAATAATGGTCCAATGATGAAAATAAGTTCCTTGATATTCTCTAATGAATGATGAACACAAAGTCCTATGTTACAGTTTCTCTATTGCAAGTACACCTTTTCATTTTCATGTAGCTTGCATTGTTAGACTTCATGTTAATTTGCATTTTTAGGCTGCATTATGATTTTGAGAGGGTTTCATTCATCTTTCTTTTGGACTTTTAATCAACTTTGATCATGTTTTGATCTTCATTTCCTTATCTTCTTTCGTGATCTCAATCAAAATTTTCTACCTTAAACAGTTGATTAATTTTGGGGCATACTCTTTCTTAAGGAAAATTCTCTTTCTTCTCTCCATTTCTTTCCACCTCTTCCAAACTTCTATCTTCCATTTACTTTCACCCCACTTCTTTTCTTTTAATTAAACCTTGGGGCATAATCTTTCATGCTTTATGATCTACCTTGGTTATTTGATCCTTATATCTTTCATCTTACATCAAGAACCTTATCTTTAGTTTGATTTGATCAAATTTATCAATTTGTTATTTCTCCTTTATCTCATTTCGATTTCGATTGTGAGGGGGCAGTACCTATCAAAATTCAAACCTTGATTCAGCTTTATCAAACCTATCATTTGTTCCGCTTGGGGAAACCTTACTTGAGATTCTTATCTCAGACATGTCAATTACTTATTTACAATGGTGTTGACCTTCTTTTTTTTTGCAATCAGCTTATCTTTTTTCTGATGTCAATTACTTATTTACAACGATGTTGATGTCTGTGTTGTTTTGTGATCCCAAATTGATCTCACACTTCAACTACATTATTTGACTACATGTGTTCCCAGAATGATCACACATTAGTCAAAGAGGGGAAAATGTATGCACCCTAAAATGGTCGCCTAGACTATGGGCCCATTTATCAATTTATCAATTTATCAAATTCTTGAATCAATGCTTTGCAATATTTTCAATTCAAATCAATTTCCTTGATCAAATCATAATTAATTCAATTATTGCAATATTTCCTAAGGTTTGATCATTTCATCAATTATCTTATTTAATTAAAAGAAAAAACAATTCTTTTTTATTAAATAAAATAATCTTATTTAATTAAAATCCCTTTTTAATTAAATAATTTTATCTTATTTAATTAAAATCTCTCTTAATTAAACAATATTATCTCATTTAATTAAAATATCCCTTTTAATTAAATTAAATCATCTTATTTAATTAAAAGAAAACCCCTCTTTTAATTAAATAAAACCACCATTTAAATTCCTCTTTGTTAAAAAAGGAAATAAATTAAATAAAAATAAATAAAATTCATTTTTCTACACATCTTTCTAAGTGGTGGGCTTTTTTCCTCTTAATCATAGCCTTTGATTTTTTGCCTCTTAATCTCTACCATCCATTGCTCTTTAAAAGGAAACCTCTCCTTCTCATTTAATAATCAAGATTTTATGTTATTGTTATGCTACAGGTTTGGACAACAATTTTGGAGGAGAATTTGAGCACTCAAGCTTGGATATTGCAACTTCTCTCTTCTTGTCTTCTTCTTGCATCCATGGCTATTCATGTGGATTAGATTCATGTTTCCTTTCATAGATTAATCTTGTATTTGTATTTCTTTTCATAGAATAATCATGCATTGTTATTATTTATATTAATTTCCTTTCATGCATTGCAATCATATAAAATAGTTTTCATTTCATTGCATATTGTATGATCATGGAGACTGGCATCCTTTCTTTTTCTCTTTGAACCTCCCATTTCATGGTGTACTTGCAGGGGCACAACTAGGTCAATCTGAGGGCCTCCATTACAAACCTTTGAACTCCATGACTAGGGAGCTATAAGTCTATATTTGAGGCCTCATTCTTGAGCAACCTTGGATGGAATGACTCATAGAAGTGTGACACATTTTAAGCACACACTTGTTTCTTATACTTTGGCCTTTTCTTCATATACAATGTTTGAACCATTTGACTTGTTTAAAATTTTGACCTTTAGCTTACTTACATTCTCAAATGGTCCTTCCTTCTTTTGTATCTGTGTGGCATCTACTTTGTTTTCTTTAATAAAGATGCCAGTTGGTTGGCTACCCGCATCACCAATTACTGTATTCCTTAAGTTATAATTACTTCTTGCTTTAGTAACCAGATCAACAGTAATTCTTTATCTTTCCTCATCAAAAGGTTTTCTCACTATTGTACATTCCTGACTATTTGGAGCATAACATCTTATATTATCAACCTTCTCTTCTTCACTATCAAACAAAACTTTTTGATGATATACTTCTACTCTACTTTGTGAACCATACATATCATGGTTCTCAACTTCATTATTAGAATCTACATCACAATATGTATAAGAATCATTCATAGCACAACCATTATGATCACACAAATCACCTTCTACCTCTCCCTATTCTTCACTTGTATTCATGTCTAGAGAAACAATACAAAAATTGGGATTATGCAGGGCTTCACAAGCTTCACACCAATAATCATCATTGCACATATTAACCAAATTTTAATGCAAAGGATTAGGAGTCCTATTATTAGGTTTGTCCTTTCTTTATGGGATAATAGGTTTACCATCTTTAAATTGGGTACCATATGGGTGATTTAGCATCCTATTTTGGGGATTGTAACTATTATAGGATAGCCTACTATTCTGTGGAGCTTTATAATCTTTCTATTCTGGAGCAGTTTAGTAGGAGAAATAAAACTGAACCAGGATACAAAGATTATAAATCTCCACAAAATAGTAGGCCATCCTATAATATTTATAATCCCAAAAATAGGATTCAAAATCACCCATATGCTACCCAATTTAAAGATGCTAAACATATTATCCCACAAAAAAAGGACAAGCCTGATAATAGGAATCGTGATCCTTTGCATAAACATTTTGTTAATATGTGCAATGATGATTATTGGTGTGAATCTTGTCAAGCCCCACATAATCCTCATTTTTGTGTTGTTTCTCTAGACATTAATGAAAATGAAGAATAGGAAGAGGCAGAAGGTGAGTTGTGTGATCATAATGGTTGTGCTATGAATGATTCTTTTTCACGTCCTGATGTAGATTCTGATAATGAAGTTGAGAATTATGATATGTATGGCTCACAAGGTAGAGTAGAAGTATATCATTGAAAAGATTTTTCTAATAGTTAAGAATAAAAGGTTGATAATATAAGATGTTATGCTCAAAAGATTTAGGAATCTACAATAGTGAGAAAACCTTTTGATGAGGAAAGAGAAATAATTACTATTGATCTGGTTAGTAAATCAAGAAGTAATTATAACTTAAGGAATAGAGTAGTTGGTGATGCAGGTAGTCAACCAGCTGGTATCCTTATTAAAGAAAACAAAGCAGATGCCAAGTAGTCACGGGAGAAGGAAGGACTAGCAGAGAATGTTAGTAAGCCAAACGTAAAAATTATAAACAAGTCAAATGGTTCAAACATTGTATATGACGAAAAGGCCAAAATATCAGAAACAAGTTCTTCCCCTCCTAAAGTGGAAGATAAGAAATCAAAAAATGAAGAGTAAACTCTAAACATTCAAGTTGAGGATAGTAATATTATTATCGAGAAACAGAAGTCCTATGATGTAAAATAAACCCCTGTTTATATGGGGCAGTGTTTGTCACAAATGACTGTTAAAGTTCCATTTTTAGAAATCGTGAGAATCAAGGAACATAAGGAAAAGGTCCTTACAGTGCTAGATGGTATTTCTTCAATAAAATTCCAAAACTTTGAAGGTGCTGAAAAGGTAAAAAACATACATGATAAGTATGAGAGAAAGGTAAACGATTATGAAGGAAAGATTTCAAAAATCCCTTGAATTTATTTGAATACAAATACTTCCTTAGGAGTTGTTGATCCCTTTTTCTTAACTTTGGTTATTAATGGTAAGATGCTTAAAAATTCCATGATATATTATGGAGCATCTAACATTGTTATGCCTACAAGTATAATGAATTTAATGGGATTACAAGTTGACACTCTTCATGAAATATTTCAGGCAATGGACTCTAGAGAAATCCCTATTATTGGTACTATTGAGGCTGTGCCTTATAGGTTAGCAATATGTCCTAACATAATGTTAACAATGAGTGTCTTGGTTGTTGATATTCTACCTTATGACAGGTTTCTATCAATAAAATGGAGTGCTTCAATGGGTGGAAGTATTCAATGTGATTTATCTTTTGCTACTTTTGACATTGCTGATAATAATGTTAATGTGTCCCGGGAAAGTAGGACTCTGCATATGATTGAACTAAATGAAAATACTGACATTAATTTTTGTGTGGACATAGACATGGAAAAATTTTGAATAGACAAAATTATTCTACAATGCAAAAGTGTTGATCCATTAATTGAAGAACTGAATATACAAATGGGTGGTTTGTGGCAGATGTAGTTTGATGGAGCTTGTTCCAAAGAGGGATCAGGAGCTGGTGTCCTGTTTATTTCTCCATCAGGTACAATTTTTGAGTACTCTTTCTTCTTAACATTTCAATTTGTACAAATAATACTGCCAAGTATGAAGCCTTATTTTTTGGATTAAATATTGCTACTAAACATGGAATTAAATGTTTAAAACTCTATGGTGATTTTGAGCATGTAGTAGCACAAGTTAGATCCAAGTATGCTATAAAAAATGATAGATTGAAAATTTACAAATATACTATTTGGGATCAGATTGAATTGTTTGACGCCTTTAACATTGAATGGATAGAGAGGTAAAAAAACATCATGGAAGATTTTCTAGCTAATGTTTCTTTAAAGAATGGTGATTTGACTTTGAGTGGGATATCAATAATGGAAGCTAAGAGTAAACTAGTTATCCCTGATAATGTATACAACTGGAAATTTTTTGAGGATGACTAGTATGTTCTCAAGTTTATTCAGTGCCTTGACCATTATGAAGGCCGGTATGTAGATTGTAACTCTTTAGTTGAGGTGATTGATGGTAAGGATATTATTTTGGGAAATAAGGTTTTCCAGTTGAGTACTAATCAGATTCCTAAAGGGCTGATAGAATTAGAAGAACCATTTAATAATCAAGATGATCATTTATCAAAAGTGAGCAGTGCTAAAATTGAGGATTTAGAGGAAGTAAATCTAGGATCAGAAACCACACCTCAAATAGTGTATATTGGAAAAGGTTAGACTCCCATATTAGGTAAAATCTTATAAAATTGTTAAGGAAACATAAGCATGTGTTTTCTTGGTCTTGTGAGGACTTAAAATCCTATAGGGAGGACCTTTTTCAATACGAGATCCCACTGAAACAAGATGCTAAGCCATTCAGACAAAAATAGAGACCAATCAACTCATTATTGGCTCCCAAAATACAACAAGAATTGATGAAGTTAAGGGATGCAAGGACTATCCAACGCATAAGGAATTCAACTTGGGTCTCTAATTTGGTCCCAGAAAGGAAAAATAATGTTGATATAAGGCTTTGTGTTGAGTTTTGGAACTTGAATATTGCATCTCTAAAAGATAATTACTCTTTGCCTAACATGGAGATGATGTTGCACAAAGTTACTAGTTGTGATTTATTGTCAATGATGGATGGTTTTTCAGGCTACAACCAGGTATTATTAAAGGAATCAAAGCAATTTAAAACTATATTCACTACTCCATGGGGAACATATGTGTATATTAGGATTCCCTTTGGTCTTATAAATGTAGGGGAAACATTTTAGAGAGCTATGGATGTTGCATTTAAAGAATTTATTGATTTATTCATGGTGATCTATCAAGATGATTTAACAACATATTCTAGGAAAGTAGAGGACCATTGTGGACATTTAGAAAATATTTTTAATAAGGCTTTGAAATATGGTGTTTCTTTGAATCCTAAAAATGTTTGTTAGGAGTAATGTAAGGAAAATTGTTAGGACATATAGTATCAAAAGAGGGAGTAAGAATTGACCCAGAGAGGATAGAAGCAATTTAGAAGGTTATTTCTCCAAAAAATGTCAAAGGGGTATAATATTTCTTAGGTAAGATTAATTTTGTAAGAAGATTTATTTCTAACTTTGCAAATATTGTTAAGACTATAATTAAATTATTGAAAAGGGATGAAAAGTTTAAATGGGATGAAGAAGGAAAATTTTATTTTGAAAAAATAAAGAAGGAAGTTCAAGAAGCACCTGTTTTAAGCTGTCCTGACTATAGTAAACCATTTTCATTATTTTATTTTGCATATTTTCATACAATTGGTTTTGTGTTACTACAGAAGAATGATGAGGGATATGAGCATCCCATTTCATTTTTAGTAAATCCCTCCAAGCTGCAGATTTGAACTATGAGATGATGGAAAAACAAGCATATACCTTGGTTAAAGCTGTGAAGTCATTCATACCTTATTTGGTTTATGCAAAAGTGTTTGCATATGTACCTTAGGCAGCAATTAAGGATATTCTTTCTCAGTCAAAAGTTACTAGTAAATGATGTAAATGGATAAATAGGATTCAAGAATTTAATTTGGAAATCCACATTACAAAATTAGTAAGATGATTAGGCCTAGAAAATTTAATGAATGAAGAGAATATTGACTTAGTTTAGATAAATAATGGAAGAATACGATATTCAACAGTGACTAGTATTGAAAGAAAACCCTATTATGTTGATATCATGTACTATCTCAAAAATGCCAAGTGCCCTAAGATTATGACTGCAAATCAAAAGAGAACTCTCAGGTTACAAGCTCAAAGATACACATTAGTACAATGAGATATATATTGGAAAGAAAAAAATGGTGTACTTTTGTTATTCCTTGATGAAGGGCTAGTTATTATTGGCCTTATTTCTTTAAAGATTCCTTCAAGTTTGTACAAAGGTGTTAAGCATGTAATAAATTTTCTTCCAAGATAAAGTACTCTAGGGCTTTATTGCCAAATTCAGTAGTGGCCGAGGCACCTTTAGCCATGTGGGGGATTGATTTAATTGGGGAGTTCTCAGAAAAATCTAGTGGTGGACATAGTTGGATATTAATTGCTACAGATTACTTCACAAAATGGATAGAGGCTATTCCTACTAAGAAGGCAACTAGTAAGGTGGTTATGATTTTCTAACAGAGAATATTCTGACCAGAATTGGTGTCCCTATAAAAGTGATAATGGTCAATGCTATGTGTTTTAGGTTAGAGTAATTTAAGGATTTTTGTGATGAATATAGAATTTTGTTCTCATAATCTTCCCCATATCATCCATAGGCTAATGAGAAAGCAGAGTCAAGTAACAAGAGTATCTTGAAAATTCTAAAAAAGACCCTGGAGAAAAATAAGAGAGCTTGGTATTCAAAGCTGAAACTTGATTTGTGCGCTATTATGATCACTGTGAAGAAGGCAACAGGGAAATATCCCTTTGAATTAGTGTATGGTGTTCAGTCTAGAATGAATGTAAATAATTTGGTTCCTATCTACAAGTTCATTCTAGATGAGGAGCTAGATATTTATGAGCCTATGCAAGAAAGAATGGTGCAACTAGTAGAATTGGATGAAATAGGAAAAGACAGTCAAAAGGAAAACATCAAGTTACAAAAAAAAATGAAGTACATGTTTGATAAAAGAGAAAGTGATAGGAATTTCAAACCTAATGACTTGGTTCTTCAATGCAATGCCAGAGCTGAAGATAAGGGGAAGCATTAAAATTTTGAGTCCTTATGCTTAGCCCCCTTTATCATTCCTCAAACTTTTGGAAAAGATTCATATTTTCTAAAGAATATGGATGGAAAGGTATTTGAATTGTCAGTGCATGGACAATTATTGAAACCTTTCTTCAATTAGTTATTCCTTCCATGCACAATGGCTTTGTCTTTTATGTATAGGTGTGTTTTCTTTTCTATTGTGTTTTTCCTTCATGTTGTGTGTTTGATTTTGTAGTAGGTTAGTTTGTTGTGGTTTGCCTCTCAGAGATATATGGTTCTTTCTATGAAATTGTGTTTAAAAATCCTCAGAGAGAGCCATTGTTAGGTATATTTCAATTTTTTTAGTCTTGCTATAAATGTTTGGGTTCCCAATTTTAATTTTTCCTGAAATTCCAAGACCTGTCCAGAGTACTGTCAAATTTTCTTGCAAATGTTGATCTCCAAGCAATCAAAGCAATAAGAAATGTGAAAACCCTAAGCCCTAGGTAATTTTATCCTTATCATGCAAAAAACCTTAAGCTTTCTCAGCTTGGTTCTAATTTGAAGTTACCATTTTTTTTGAGTAACTTAAATCTTTTAAGTCACGTGCTTCAAGTGAAAGCTTTTTTCTCCTTATCTCCTAAAGTGAACTGAATATTCTGTTCTATTTAGAGACTTAGAGATATCTCATATCTCTTAATCTTAGGATAAAAAAAATATTCTTTAATTCCTCCTGAGACTTAGTGACAACTGTGGATTAAGATTTGATTGTGTGAATAGCACTAGATCTCCTAATTAAACTCAATTTATAAGAATTATTCAATGACTTTGAGGTTTTCTCAGTCACATAATCTCTTAATATACCTGAGTCAAGGACAAAGTTTACTTTTTCTTTTTCACAAAGTCTCCATAAGGAATTAGATTTAAGAAAGAGATTCAGAGATTAGGAGATAACCGTTGATCTTTCCCAAGATGAGCGGCTAGTGTGTAATCTCTAAATAAATGCTAAAGTCAAGGTTTATTTCAGAGACTTAGAGATAGTAGTAGATCGTATGTCATTTTTTACTTAAGCTAGTGGCGTGCGCTTAATATCTTGATAAAATCATGAGTTAAAGATTCTTTCAGAGATTTAGAGATAAAGCTTGTCGCGCAGTTGCTAGATGAACCTCGGTTGAAAAAATGTTAAGTAAAGTTTCTTTTCAATACTCAGAGATAACCTAGTCGCAAGACCTTAGAAGAAAATTTTAATTAAGTGAAAGGTTTTGAGATTCAACGTAGACCATTAGATTGAAAATAAATCAAGGGTTAGCTCATGATGTCAGAAATATTTCATGAAGTACATAAAGTTTGAGAGACTTAACGCTAGCCATTGATGGAAGTAAGATCCGAGGGCTAGCGTTTAATCTCTAAATAGAATGTGAGTTTGATGATTTGTTTAGTACTTAGAGATTAACTCAATCACTTATTCTCAAGACGAAGTATGGTTAGTTATGCTTAAGTCAGAGCTAGGTCAAGTTTTGATGTGAGTAAACTTGAACCATAGATTCAGATTAAATCTTGTGGCTGGCGCTGAGTCACTGAAATAAATCAAAAGTTCAAGGTTTTTTCAGTGATTAAGAGATAATGAATAAGATGTTGACACATGTTTGAATGGCTTAGAGATCTACGGTGTTCATAAAGTCTCAGAGTAAATCAAAGGTTGAGAAATTTATCTAGAAACTTAGATATTTCTTGTAGTTGCGTGATCTCATGACAAACTAGAGTTAAGATTAAACCTTGGGATATTCAGCGCAAGCCGTTAGATTAAAGATGATCCAAGGGTGGTCACATAATCTACAGAAAAATTTAAAAAGTATAAAATGATTAAGATACTTAGCGTGGGCTATTGATCAAGTATTAATCATATGGCTGGTGTGAAATCTCTAGATAAACTCATGGTATACCAAAAAATTCAATGAGTTTGAGTTTTCTCAGTCGCGTGATCTCTAAAAGAAGAAAGGTTAAGTTGGGTTGAGAGCTGGGTTAACAAGAGAAATCTAAAATGTTGATAAGATTCAAATTGTGTGGTGCCCATTGAATCACATGATGAAACCAAGGTAAAGATCAACTCTTAGTGACTTAGAGACAATACAGTCATTCAATCTCCAAAATAACTATGGTAAGATTGAGGTAAAGTTGCGTGGGTTTGTTCTCGTGCCATGAAGTAAAAAGATAGCCTATTAAAAAGCAAAGATCTTGACAAGTATGAAATCTGTTAAGCTGTAAAAGATAAAGGAAATAAGCTAATAAGAATTGAGTTTAAGGTTTAATCACTTATGATAGGGTTTTAAAACTGAGAAAAAGAACTCATGACCTATCCTAGAGGGTTTTTAAAATTTAAAGTACCTTTCAGCTTCAGTTGCCAAGGCTAGGAAAAATTGATGTCAAGGCACGCAGAGTAATGACAGAAGTGACTGAGTAACAATTTCATGATCTCAACTATACTAGTGCATTGATTTCTCAAAAATAAATAGATGTTTCCTTTGTTCATTTTAGTTTACCAAATTTTTCAAAGTGTAGAGCTAGAAATTGCATAAGTTTTAGTAGTTTCAGAAGTAAGCAATTGTCTAGGTTTCAGGGCTTGTTGTAAAGATGAATTTGTATCAGAAAGAAGCATTGTCCAGTAAGGCCATTAGTTACAATGATTCAAGCAGCACCAAGTGGATCTTCTACCAGTGGTAGAAGTGGAGATGCAGAGGATGATCATAAAGGAAAAATAAAATTTTCTGATGAATTCATGGCTCTACTACCTGGAACCAATCAAGGGAAAAAGGTAAATGACAAACTCCTTTTTATGATAAAGAAAATTGTAGAGATGTAGGTACTCCTAGGTTTTTTGTCTATCATCTGTTTAATTACTTTTATAGTAATAGGGATAAGGAAATTCCAATTTCCAATCCCTGGACATTAGGGTTACCTAAGGTGATTGTCCCAGATATCTTTGTAGACATAGACTTACTGATAGATCTAGCTATGAAATATGATTATCTATCTATAACCATTGAGAAGAGTGATGTATCAGCCTTGGTTACATTAGATAGGGATTCATTCATGAAGGCCTTTGATATATCATACCTGTACCACAGAGATTTATTTAAATAAATTAGAGAATCAACATGTTAGAGAGGACACTATTATTTCCAAATGAATCTAGGGTCATGTGCCTAAAAAAACAAAAATTATATAGTTTCCATACCAAATTCTACTACCTCATATTTCTTTAAGGATTTGAGTCACTATGTGAAGTATATTTCTTATGCATTGTGAAGGGTTTTGGGGAAGGATGGGGGTAGTGAGAGGGTATCTGCAGATTTATTGATGATCCTCTTAGACATACAAAATTCTTATGCAAATATTGATTATGATTATATTCAATATGTTATAAATCAAATACATCAAGGCATTACAAATGTCCACACTAAACCAAACCCTAATTTTTTTCATTATTCCATTTTGTTGCACTTAATTTTATATTTCAATATCAATAGGATGGATGTACACAATTTGAGGCCAAGGATGATGTTCCATGTCAAGAAAAACCCAGTGCAGCTTTGGGTGAGGGTTTGGAATTTTACTTCCAATGAACATTAGTTTTTTGGCTATCAGAATTGGATTGCATATACAATTATAAATCTCCTAGGTGTGGAAATGACCAGATTGCCAATCAGGGTATTGCGGCTTCTTAGGCCTTGTGAATTTGTGGATAGATGGCCAGTAGACCATAACTGGGGGGATTTTTACTTTAAGAAGACATTTACTCTAATGAGTTTTTATGGATGTTCCCATCCACCTCATATACTTCCACAATATGTACCTCTTAGGATAGCTTCACTAGAGTTCATCTAGCAATTACTGTGGACTAATAAAGAGCACCTAGCTCCCCACATGAAAGGTACATTTACACTTGGAAAATTCAAGAATTTTAAATTCATAATCTGGAAAAGAGCCATGGATTCACTAAAATAATGGTTGAGTCAATACAGAATGAATGTAGCCATATATAGGTATATAGACACAGAGGGTTTTATTAAAAGTGCCAAGAAACTTCTGACTCTAAGCATAAACGCTATCAAATATCATAAGGAGTGTATAGAGGAGTATTTAATCAGAAACATCCTGGAGGATGATGAAGTGGCAAGAAGGGTTGATCAATACTAGGATCTGATAAGCCTGGACAAAAAAATAAAGAAGAAGGAAATTCCCTTGGTGGGTTTCTTTCCAGATGTACCCTATATATGTATAGACTCACAAAAATTATTGATTCTTACAACACCTTGTACAATCAACTTGAGGAGTTGAATGAAGATAATGAAAGAGGCCCTGAGAAGCACCCTTCTTTAGAGTATGAAGAAGATAGTGAGGGAGGATGTTCAGTTCATAGCCCTCCTCCCATGGATCAGCTACCCTAAATAGAGAAGAGTATAGAGGTAGACCTTACAAAGGTGCCTGACACTGAGGAGATTGATGAGGCCCCTAAAAGGAAACATAAAGTGGAATCAGGTGAACCTTCCCATGCCAAGGCACAGGAAAATAAAAAAGATAGGGTGAGTTCCCTAATCACTGGTAACAAAGAATATGACCACCACCTTAGGAAAGAAATCAAGGAAGGAAAGAAAGTGAAAAATGATGACGAAGAAGAAATTGAAATACCTCTCTTTCTATGCCAACATGAAAGAGAAATTCACCAAGAGGAATTCTCAAAAGATGATGCATTCATCAAAATAGAGGAGTTCAAGAATTTCTTGATCTAGATAAAGCAACAAGAAGTAGGGGAACAATTTCAATTGACATAGGAGGGTTCAGTGCCAAGTGAAGATTTGTAGGCCTTGCAAGCATATGACCCTGAAATTGAAACCATGACTCCTGATGAGGCTAGGAAACTAGTCAAATCTAGTGGAATGTTGCTTCTACCTATTTGGGATCTAGCTTCAACATTAATAATTGATCATATTTGAAGACAACCTAATGAAAATCTATCCTTAGAGACATAGATTGGAGAAATGATTAGGGAATGTGGATATGATCCACGATCCCAAACTTTAGCTATGTGGTCATTGGCACCTAGGAAACATAAGCCATCTTTAATCAATGCGTAGGAGAAAATGGATGGGGATAAGATCATCTGGTCTCTCCATAATGATGGTTACTTGGAAATATCCCAAGCTCTTACCCATTTTTCACAACTAAATGAAGCCAAGATAGAACAAATGTCCAAGAGATATCAAAATATTTTTTATCAATCAAGTGTTGTAGTAAAGGACATGGAAGTATGCTTGATTAAGATCAAGGCATTAGAAGGGAAGGTGGAAGAATTGAATAAGAAATTAAAAGAGGCCCCCAAGGCTATCCATGCTCCACCTAAACATGTTTTAGATGCTCAGAATGAGACTACAGAAGATATTTCAATAGGAACAGAGCAAGAAGACAAGGATCAGAATAAAGTGGCCTTGGAAGCCCTGTTGAAGATCCTACAACATAGGATTGATATCCTAAAAAGTAAAGTTGATTTGGTACACAATGCTTGCAGCAAGATACATGACCTCTAGAAATAGAGATCAATAACCATATTGCCATGTTAAGTCCTTATTTTGGAACTTGGTCAGGTAGGGCATCACTTTTTGAAGGGTTAGGATCCTTACAGCCACATAGGAAAGATCTCCCTGAGATTTTTAGTCAGTCAGGAGAATAAATTGAGAAGTTTGGATAACTTTGTCTTTCTTCAAAGGTAAAGAAAATCAGATATAGGAAAAGATCAATATGTTTGGGCCAGATTATAACAAATTTATTCCTCCAATAAAGGGAGATGATAATAAGATTAAAGGAATATCATAGTGGAAAGGTACCTTTGATACCTTATTTCCTATTAAAGAGGCATTTATGAGAGATAATGTTGCACTAGATATGGACAGATATAATAAGACCTTGGATGGGGCTTTCAAAGCAGAGACATAATTTATCAAGTTTGTCACATATGTGAAGGTCATCATCGATGCAAGATGAGATAGACAGAAGACTCAACTACAAAATATTCTAAGCTTTAATTGGCCTTCAGAGGTAGAGGTTTCAAAATGGGATGTCATCATAAAGCCCAAGAAGAAAAATCCTGTTGCCATTGACCTAGATGTATTGGACAAGGAGTGAAGAGGGACCTGGAACCTGATCTATGAGTATAGGGAGGATAATAGTCAATAAGACTAGTGTAAGTTAGCTTGTATTGGTGGTCACTATGTCTCTCAATAACAAAAAGAGGTTATCCAGAATATCTACAGACAAAGGTGCCAGTTATCCAAGATTTGGAAACCAAATTTGATTTTCTACTAATTTTGTCTTTCCACCACTTGAAGGTATAATTGTAATTTTTTCTTTTAGTACCTTTAGGGTTAGGTATAGCCATCCAAATCTTGTTGCATGCTTAATCTTTCTAAGAATTACAAGATGGATAGTGCTCTATAAATAGAAAGTTGTAACATAATTTAAGTATGGTGAAATATACAACTGTAAGGTAGACTTCTCATTTTGTCTTATTTTTAAAGCTTTTAGTCTTTTGAATGTATTGAAGTAGAAGCTTATTAATAAAATACAGTGAAGTTTCCTGTTCCATATCATTGTTGTCTTCTTATATTTCTATTTATGCTCTTGTATGATTAATTTGTAAGGCATATTAAATATACCAATTATAAGGTAACTGTGTGATTACTTGTGAGTTTCTTTCAAGGAAGGACTAAATCTTATGAGTGGTTCCAGAGGGTTAGACATTAGTGTGAGGATTCAATACAGGGGTATGGCAATGAAAAGGTAGTTTGTAAGGCACTCTATGTGAGCTACATATGTATTTCCATTGATTAGTTTATGTGAATTAATATCTCATTTGACTCTTTGCCAAAGATTAGGTACTAGTCTAGGGTTTGATAAGAAGATATTCATCATCAATATCAAAACAATGAATCATTTTCTTTTTTTTTGTTTTATAAATAATATACATGCTTAAGTAGTTCTATTTAGAGAATACAATTCAATTTAGTGATTCCTTGGCGAGTGAATCATTAGGTTATCCTTCCTAAGTAAAGAACTCTAAAAATAAGAGGGATGAGAATCATTGTTTCACTATTGTTTTCTATTGTTGTGTTCATGGTCTAGCTTGATAGGCTCTATATTAAACTAATCATAGTCATCTGTAAGGTGTTGTATTAGTTCTTGTAGTAAAAGGAAATTAGAAAATGAATGTAACCCCTAATCCACTAGTATAGTTACTGAGAAGTAGTAATCTATTAAAGGTACACCCACCTAAGAAGAAGAAGAAGAAGAAGAAGAAGATACTATGTTGAAGTTGAATAATCTACTATGTTGAAGTTGAATAATTTCCTAGGATCTCTTTTGTTTGTGTATTGTCTTTTTTCTCCCTTATTTGTAACATGACATTTCACTATCCATCTGGTTTGGTATGGATTCAAATTTTTAATAGATGTATATGTGTTTGATGTTCATGTTATACTTGAAGGAATCTGTATACCAAAGTGTACTCTTTGGCATGATCTTGGCCTCGTAAACTATATATAATCTATACTTGAAGGCATATTGTTGTGTTCTTCTGTGGTTGCATATGTGTGGCCTTCTGTATATTTTGTAAATGGGACAACCTATCCAATGTGTTCATGGTTTCTTGCCACTATCTTGAGGTCTCAAATTACAAACCACCTAAAAACTAGGTTCAATTGTTGTTATTTGGATCGAGTAATAAAATTACATAGAGTGAAGATGATGTTATGAATTACATTGAGTGAAGAAGATGCCTCTTAATAATTGGTAAATAATACCATTGTTCTCATCTTGATATAGCAGTTGTAGGACTATTGTAATTTTTTAGACTATTATTATTCCAATTATTATCTCCTTCATTTCTACGATATGATTGTACTGTGTTGGCAATGACGCCTTTAGCGTGTGTACCCCGTGCGATATATACAATCGATGACATTTGGTTTTTTCTTCTCCAAGCCAAAATTCACTAATACCAACTATTTGAACCTTAGGGTTCGGGACCAATTCCCCAATGAGGATAAGACTGATTGCATTCTTTGTCAGCTTTGTATCCATCCTTTAGTGATAGTGATAAATTTTACAAAAACCAATTTGAATGTCACATTTGAGGGTGTTAACGATTTTGAGAAGTCTCAAAAGATGCTTATATTTTGTTTCACATTCTATGTTAGTCTTGTAATTAAGCCTTCTAAATCTCGTTAAGATGATTGCACTTAAAATAATTATATTCAGGAGAGAATGTGAAGAATTCAAAATTGTCAATATTAATGGGTAGCTAGAGTGGGAAGATTGTAATAGCATGAAGAGGTTCATTTTCCTAAGCTGGAACTCACTAATACCAACTATTTGACCCATACAATTTTGGACTAATTTCTGAATGTGGATGAGACTAGTTGCATCCTTCATTGGCTTCGAATTCATCATTTAGGAATAGTGTGAAATTCTGAAAAACCAATTTGAATGTTTGTTTTGAGTTTGTTAACAATTTTGAAAAATCTCATAAGGTTTTGTTTATATTTTTGTTTTCTCTCTATTTCAGTCCTACTTTAAAATTTATCATATCATAAAACGGAAGGTTCAAAAGAAAATCCAAAAACAAAATCATCTTCTTATTATGAATATCCTTGTTGATCTAGGAATGGATACAAAATAAACCTAAATTGATTGAAGAGGTTTTCAAAATTCACAGAATGGAGATTCAAAATAAAAAATGTGGGTTTTCATATGAGTTCTCCTCACTCCTAGATATTTGAATAGTTCTTGATGCTTTCAAATCATGAAAATAAGGACGCATTCATTTTTTTTAGTGCTCTATGAAATCTCAACTAAGAGAATGTGATGGTTGGTGCATAATCAAGATTGTAGGGGCATATCATGTTTAAAGGCTTGGAGCTAATTTTTTGAGCGATTTTTAATCTGCAGATGATGGTTTTTTGTTTCAAGAGAGGGACCAAACCATTTATCATGACCAACAAATAGAAAAAAATTCCTTAGCATTTGTTGTTGTTTGAATTGATGTTTTGTGATGTTTTTGTTAGGATAAGAATGATGAACTAAAATTGATTGTATTTTTGAAGTCATTTTTTGATATTCAATCGAGTTGCAGATGTGATGATAAACATTATCAGTTAATGTATTGTCATTGATGTCAACTTATTTGAGTATTATTATGGTTGAAAATATTTGTTATGAATTGAAGAATTGGAACAAACAATTTTTACGTGGTCAGTAAATGAAGAGTTCTGTATACACCGAGAGACAGTGATAATTGAGTAAAACATAGTGTATACCAAGCAAAGTGATAACTCAGCAAGGTATTGCCAACACAACCATTGAGCAAGAAATTTAATCAAACCGAGGCTAAATAGAATGTTGAGCTGGAAATTGATGATTTTGAGGTAAAAGATAAAGTTTTTTATTTGATCAAACTGTTATGAAAATTCAATGAAGATTGGATGACAAAGATTGAAACATGTTTTTAACAAAACTGCCAAGTATGCATCAAGCGGGAAAATCAATGATGGAGATTAAGCAGAAGAATTTGAAGGATGAAAATTAAATGAGACATGATGTCTATATAAGAGAAAAGAGATTCAATTTGAATCACACCTGATGTGCACATTCAAATTTTATGCATGAATTATCAAATTGGCTATAGATAGAACCGAGCATTTTCTGTAGACATCATTGAGCAAATAGAGGAAAGAGAATTGTTGAGCAGAACTAGTATAAAATATGAGATGAACTGAAGTAAAATTTTTTATCAGAGGTATTATGTACTTAGCATAGATCTAAAAATCTACAAAATAGAGTTGTATTTGAATCAGATCATTACTGTATCAATTTAACCATTGTTACAGATAAATATCTTAATCGAGTAGGATAGGGAAAGTCCTTATTATGGCCCTATAATGAATATTGAGTATTTTCTTATTGACCCCATAGTGAATGCATGGACAAGAGAGAAATATTAGTTTTAAATCCTCTAACCAGGTCACATTTAACAGTGTGCATTGTAACCTTTAATAGGGTTGGCTCTTCATTGAGCTCACTTCAGAAGAGTGAAAATATTTTGGGTTACCGGTCCATGGTGGTTTTTCCCTTAGCACGGTTTCCATGTTAAAAATATATGTAAATGTGCATGAATATTGTGGATTGTTATTTTACTTTACACTTTACTTTATTAACCTAGATCTGTAATCATAGTATTGATTTACTGATACCCGGTAAACACTATTGATGAATTTTTGAGCTTACAGATTACATTTTCACTGACTTGAATAATATGATTGAATTTGTTTTGGTATAGATCTGGAGGAATTTGGGATTGTAGGATAATTTGTAAGGAAAGTGATTCTAACTGATTCACCCCCCCTCTTAGTTATTCTAACAATTGGTATCAGAGTAGAGAATGCTTAGAAGAAATGTTTGAAGGACTTAAGCTAAAGATCACAAGATGTATAAGAGAGACACACCTAATATGAACAAGGATAACTTCTCGACATGGAAAATTAGAATGAGATTATACCTATTATGGATTGGAAACAACATTTAAGATTATCTGGATAATGAATTCATTCTACCTACTAGACCTTTGACTGTAAATCAGATGAAAGAGAAACATGAGCATAACCTAATCATGGCACTAGGGAGATTGCTTCTTCACTTATAGATGCTTAATTTGGGGACATTCAGACATGTACAACTACCAAGCAGATGTGGGGCCATCTTACAATAGTTTATGGAGGAGATGTAAATTTACTTAGAGCCAAAGCTGAAAGTCTTCGAGGAAAGTTTGATGACATGAGAATGAAGGAAGGAGAGGTCATAACAAAGTATAGTAAATGACTTAAGGAAGTTTTGAATGCTATTCAAGGATCTGGTAGAACCATTGATGAAGACACAATTGTGAGTAAGATTCTTAGAACTCTATTGCCTATTTATTCTATAAGAGTATCTACAATACATGAAATGAGAGATGCACCTTGAAATAACATTACTGTTAATAGTCTTGTTGGAAGATTGAATTATTTTGAGGTGAATAATTTTGACAATAGTATTGTACCATCTATGGAATCCACATTTATGTCTACTTTGAAAATTGGTAAATCTAGTAGCAAACACATAATCAGAAATAACAGTGATAGTGGTAGTGATGACAAGGAACTTGATGAACTTGAAGTTGTAACGGTTAGAAGATTGTACAAAGGCAAAGGAAGATATAAAGGTAAACTACCTTTGATATGCTTTAACGGTAAGGAGATTGGCCATTTTGCTGCAATATGCCCTAATAGAAAGAATGATGATAGAAATGATAGATCTAATGATAGAAATGATGACCAAGACTAAAGAAGCAACTAACAGTATGACATAAGAGAGAACTAAGATTACAAAGATAAAGGTAAGAAATCCTATTACACTACTGAAGATAAAGATAATGACATTGATTCTGACAGTGATGAAGATATTGAGATAGTGTTTGTAGCTTTGAAAAATGGTTCAGATGAAGAAGAAAGGTATGTAGAAAGAACAATTATCTCTAAAGTTAGTAAGCATGATATTTGGGTTATTGATAGTCACTGTACACATCACATGACTGGAGATAAAGGAAATTTGAATTCCTTGAACATTATGATGGAGAATTTGTAAGAATGGGAAATGATACACCTATCAAGTAAAAGGAAATGGTACTATTATGATGAACAATCAAATAAAATGTGAGAATGGTTATTGGGTAAAATGACAAAACTACAATTTGTTGAGTTTTTTATAGTTGAATAAAATAGGTCACCGAGTCACATTTGAGAATAGAAAAGAAAGAATCTATGATGGAACTAGAAAGTTGATCAGCACTGGTGAACAATCTAAAGGTGACCTATTCTATCTTGACACAAGTGAAACTACTTTCTTATTGAGAAAGAATGAAGATATGTGGTTATGGCATAAAAGACTTTGTCATGTACATTTTGACAACATGGTTAAGATTAGTAAGAAAATAAAAGTTAGAGGCTTACTGAGCTTATCTAAAATAGACCATGTAATGTGCACAAATTGTCAAATGGGAAAGATGTCAAAATCTAGTTTCAAGAGAAAGAATTTTTCATCTAATGATATTTTGGAGTCAATTCATAAAAACCTATGTGGAAATATGGGAACATAGAGCTATTATAGGGAGAAATATTTTATTTTATTTGTTGATGACTACTGTAGTATGAGGACTGTCATGATACTAAAAGAAAAATCTGAAGTGTTTAAGATTTTTAAGTGGTATAAAGCTAAAGTGGAAAAAGAAACTTGTAAGGATCTGAAGTGTTTGAGATCTGATAGAGGAGGTGATTTTATTTCTGATGAGTTCACTAACTTTTGTAATGAGTATGGAATCAAAAGAAAGGTTTCTACACCAAGGACACCACAGTAGAATGGAATTGCTAAAAGGAGTAAATCAATTGTTGATTATGCCAGAACACTGATGATTGAAAAGAATGTTGCACTAACATACTAGAGAGAAGCAATCAGCACATATGTTTACACACTAAATCAAGTACAACTGAAGAAAGATTCAAACAAAACACCTTATGAGCTATGGTATGGTTATACACCTAATGTGAGCTATTTTAAAATATTTGGTAGTCGGTGTTATATTTCTATAAGATTATCGAAATGGTAAACTTGATTCAAAAAGTGATCTAAAGGAATATTTATTAGATATTCTACTAAGAGTAAAGCTTATAAATGTTTAAACAAGACAACAAACAAAATCATTGAGATTGCAAATGTGAAAGTTGATGAATTTTCTGAGAAAAATGATGAGGACAACATGAAAGAACCTGAAGACTACAATAGATTTGTCTATTGAGAAGAACATGATACTATACCAAGATAGATGCCTAATGTTACCATGCAACATGGTAATGTTACTGGGCAATAGGTTAATGTCACCGAGAAACAGGTAGCACAGACTGAGAATTGGGAAAATACCAAAGATGAAGAGCATGAACCAGGAGACAATGAACCTACATAAGAAGGTAATGAAGAATAGAGAGTTGAACCTGTACCTAGTAAATATGTGAGAAGAAATCATCCACATAATCACATTATTGGAGATAAAGAGAAGGCATAATGACAAGAAGTAAGTTGAGAGATGACGTTTGTTTAATTTGTGAATTTGAGCCTAAGAATGTTAGAGATGCATTAGAAAATGAAGAATGGATTAATGCTATGAATGAGGAAATTGAGAAGATACAAAAAAGTAAGACATGGAAATTATTACCGAGACTGAGTGATAAAAATGTCATTGCCACCAAATAGATTTTCAGAAACAAACTAAATGAGGATTGGAATATAACTAGAAATAAAACAAGATTAGTTTGCAAAGGGTATGCACAAGAAGAAGGAATTGACTATGGAGAAACTTTTGCACCCATTGGTAGAATTGAAGGAGTAAGAATACTACTTGTATATGCTGCATATAAAGGATTCAAGGTATATCAATCGCATGTGAAGTCTGCATTTTTTAATGAAATACCGGAAGAAGAGCTATACATTGAACAACCTAAAGGATTTGTTGATCCTGATCAGACAAACATGGTATGTTAGTTATACAAATATTTATATGGATTAAAATAAGCACCAAGAGCATGGTATGAAAGATTGCATTCTTATCTTATAAGTATTGGATTTATTAGAACAAGTGACAACAATAATTTGTATCTAAAAGGAGGAAATGATGATAAGACACTTATTGCTAAAATATTTACTGATGATATCATATTTGGGAGTAATGATAACTTATGCACTTCATTTACTGATGAAATGAGTAAAGAATTTGAAATGTTGATGTGTGGTGAGATCAAAATTTTCCCAAGTTTGCAAATTTTACAACAAACGACAGGTATCTACATTACTCAATCAAAATACATCAAGGAAGTACTAAAGACATTCAGAATGGAAGAATCAAAAACTGGTTGGAACACCTATGGTAACATGATACAAACTAACAAAAGAAGACAAGACACTAGAGGTAAATCAAACTTTCTATAGATCTATGATCGGTAAATTGATGTATTTTGTAAACACAAGACCTGACATAGCACACATAGTTCAAATAGTTGCATGATTTTCCGCTAATCATAGAGAATCACATATGATTGCTATAAAAATAATTTTTAGATATTTGAAGAATACTGAGGATTATGGACTATGGTATAAAAGAGAAGGAAAGTTTGAATTGAAAGTTTATACTGATGCTGATTGGGCTGGGAACATACATGATAGAAAGAGAACTACTGGTGGAGCATTATTTATTGCAGAAAGACTAGTTACTTGGATAAGAAAGAAGCAAGGATGCATATCTCAGTCAACTGCAGAAGAAGAGTATGTTGATGCTTTTGCAAATTGTTCGATCATAGCATGGATAAAAAAAATTGTTGAAAGGAATGAATGAAGAGATCAATGACCGAGCGATAATTTACCGTCATAATACAAGTGCTATAAATATTTCAAAGAATATTTTGATCCATGCCAAGACAAAGCACATATCTATAAAATATCACTACTTGAGGGAACAAGTACAAGACAAACAAGTAATACTTAAACATGTACAATCAAAAGAACAACTTATAGACATTAAAAAAACTCTTACCAAAGTATACATTTGAGTTATTGAGAGGTAGACTAGGGATTCATTTCTTGCCTATTGGGAACTAAGCTTATTAGGAGGTTGTATCAACCTACATGAAATTATAATATCAATCATGTTGATGCCAATCTGAACTAGACTGACACTGAGATATATGTACATTGAAAGGTATCTACTGCACCAAAAATCAGAGATATTTTATTTGGCTACTGAAGAGCTGCATATTTCTTTTTGGCATTGTTTTCAAAGGGAGAGAAATGATCAATGAAATATCTATTCACTAAAGGGAGAAAAGAGAAAGGGAGAGACATATATAATCTATAGAGAGATTCATGAGCTAAAAATTTAAAATTGTAGGGAGAGTATGCATGGTGAGGTTTCTATACTAAAATAGTTTATATATTCAAGCTAGGGCGAGCTATAGAATTATTGCAGTTGTAGAACAAAAGTTTGGTATTTTTTGTATGGCATTTTATATTGCATATTTCATATTGTGTTGCCATCAATGCCAAAGTGAAAGATTGATAAACTACAACTGATTGCATGTTTGAAGTCAATTGTTGATATTCAACCAAGTTGGAGATGTGATGATAAACATTATGAGTAAATGTATTGTCATTGATGTCAACTTATTTAAGTATTATTATGTTGGAAAACATTTGTTATGAATTGAAGAATTGGAACAAACAATGTTTACGTGGTCGATAAATCAAGAGTTCTGTATACACCAAGAGACAGTGATAATCGAGTAAAACATAGTGTATACCGAGCACAGTGATAATCGAGAAAGGGATTGCCGACACAACCATTGAATAAGAAATTTAATCAAACTGAGGCCAACTAGAATGCTGATCTGACAATTGATGATTTTGAGGTAAAAGATAAAGTATGTTATTTGATCAAATGGTTATGAAAATTCAATGAAGATTGGACGACAAAGATTAAAATGTGTTTTTAACACAACTGCCAAGGATGGATCAAGCAGGAAAATCAATGATGGAGATTAAGCGACAAAATTTGAAGGATAAAATTTAAATGAGACATGATGTCTATAAGAGACAAGAGATTCAATTTGAATCACACCTGATGCACACATGCAAATTTTATGCATGACTGATCAAACTAGTTAAAGACAGAATTGAGCATTTTCTACAGACATCACCGAGAAAACAGAACAAAGAGCATTACCGAGCAAAAAAAGTATGAAGTATGAGATGAAGTGAAGTGAAAAAATTGATCAGAGGTATTATGTACTTAGCATAGATCTAAAAATCTACAAAATAGATTTGTATTTGATTCAGATCATTAATATATCAGTTTAACCATATTTAAAAATAAATCTCTTAACCAAGTAGGACAGTGAAATTCCTTATTATGACATTCCAATGAATATTGAGTGTTTTCTTGTTGACCCATAGTGAATGCATGGTCAAGAGAGAATTATTAGTTTTAAATCCTCTAACCAGGTCACATTTAACAGTGTGCATTGTAACATTTATTAGGGTTGGCTCTTCACCGAGCTCGCTTTAGAAGAGTGAAACTATTTTGGTTTACCAGTCCTAGGTTGTTTTTTCTTTAGGAGGGTTTCCACGTTAAAGATCTATGTGTAAATGTGCATGAATGTTGTGGATTTTATTTTAATTTGCACTTTACTTTATTGACCTAGATCGGTAATCACAATATTAATTTACTAATACTTGGTAAACACTATTGATGAAAGTTGAGGTTATAGATTACATTTTCACCAAGTTGAATTATATGTTTGAATTTGTTTTGGTATACATCTGGAGGAATTTTGGACTGTAGGATAATTTGTGAGGAAATTGATTTAAATTGATAAGAATGTATCCCAAATATTTAAGATGCCCAGCATATATTTCTGAACATAATCTACAATATGGAGGTAGGAGAAAAAATAAACAAAATTTATAGTATACTTTTTGTAAGGAGTTACCCAGTGAAGTGCTTGTTTCTTTAGTGGAGATTAAGAAATCCAATTTGCAGCAAGACAGTAAACAAGGATAGTTAGAACGTGATAAAAAATATATAGTTGTTGATTGTTATGAACAAAGATCTTAGTCATTACTATTACAAAAAGTAGACACCTTATGATCTATAAAATTCATGATTTTATAAAAAAGAAGATACAGTGCAGAAATATCAATACATAAATAATAATACATGAAGTAAATAAAATGAATTCATTAATGTGGTATTAATAGTAAAAGAGATAATGCAATCAGTTTGAATAGCAATTATGTTTGAAATAACAAATTTAATTTAAAAACTTAGTAATGAAAAAAAAAGAGAATTTGTTATTGTCTTTATCAATCTCTCTGATTCTATCTATAGACATGTACACCTTAATCGATTAAATCTAAAAGTATACATGCTTTATTTGTATTTTAAGTACATTCCTATCAATTAGTTATTATTTTGGCTTCCAAATACTTTCCAAATAATTGAAGAAAGAGGCTTTTAATGCCAACAAGTTGTTTAGCCCATAAATCTGTGCATACTGTATTTTACACATGGTTTTATAAAAGTCTTGCAAAACACTATAAGCTATCTCCATTGCGTACATAGACTCTCAGATCATTACAATGTCAAAATCTTTAATGGTTCTTAGTTATTTGTATGCTTCTCAAATTTCTTTAACATTTATGTCACTATTTGTCATAATATTGTTAGCTAAAATTTCAATACCCATTGTGCTACGACCATTGCAACCAATTGATGTTGAACCTACTTTTGAACCAACTACGTTACTATTATCTTCAAGAGGTGGCACATGGTCAAATACGCTACTTGATATGGTGATTAGATTTGTTTCCTGATTGTGTGCTTCCATTTTTTGAAGGTGAAAGTTATAACTACACTCATCGATCCTAAACAATGATTAATTCACAATTGTAATATATATAACTCACAACATAAGTTTTGACACTTTAGAGTATTCTAAAATTTAAATAACTAGTTGTACAATGCAGTAGGTTTGAACAATTCAACATTTTTTAAAATTTAAATCCTTATTACTGTGATATTTTTCTTATCAAAGTTGTTACTAATTATATAATGTAAAAAATATGTTTATTAACTGATGAATATCTAATCTTATCATGATTGTAGAAATGGTAAGATCAGGTTTTGTATTTTCATTAATGTCAAGCAATTGATTAATGGATTTTCATCATGTTGCCATATCTTAAGAGGAGAAATTAAATGAGTGACAAATACAGATTAGACAATGATGAAGTTATGATATTTTTGATTAAGTAAAACAGGTTTTATAGGGACCCTGAAACCCAAAATAGAGGTTTACAATATCAAATTTTAAACATCAAAATAGAGCGAGTTCAAAAGAGAGGACAAGCCAAGAAAACCCAGAACAAAAAGAAGGCTAAACTTCTAAAAAGCAGAAATAATGAGAAACAACAAGTAAAGCCAGGGAACCTCAGGATAAGTCCACCATGATTTTGGCCACCTTGGCCTCCTTCAAATCCATGCTGGCAGCCAAATTTTTGATTTCCTGGATCACCATCTCCAGATCCTTGTCTTTGGTATTCTTTGTCTTGGCTTGGGTATGCTTTCCAGGCCCCTGATCAATGTTCTACCTAGCCTCTTTTTCTTTGCTAGTCGTGTCCTTCCAAACTAGTTTCTCCTCCAGCTTATCAATCTGGGCATTTGTTTGTTCTTTGGTCTTTTTGAGAGTGTTATAGCTTTGATTATCTATTTTCTTAAGGATTGTTTCAACCCTAGTCATGCTTTCCTCCAGTTTTTGGATGTGGGTGCACAGGTTACTTACATCCTCCTTTTCATTGTTCCTATTCCCCATGTTAGTGTCATTTACCTTGTTTTTGAGGTCTTCCACCTCGTGATAGAGACACTTGATAGTCCTATATTTATCGAGCATGTTATTCTTGGAATTGTTTAATAGGTCCATATCAAATTCCCTTGTGCTATCGCTAAGCACAACTAGAGAGGGGTCAATAAGTAGGTCCATATCAAATTCCATTGTGATGAAGTTATGATGTTATAGTTATTTTCTACTATATATTTGATGTTATCAAATCGGTACATTTGATTGATCAAGTCAGGAAATCCAATGAATTAAATTATGACTAAAAGAGATACTTTACCGAGCTAGACTGAGTCAATCGGTAGAATGTTATGTGATTCGGTTATAGTTGTTTAGCACCGAGCACCGAGAACAAGTTAGACAGTGAGCAGTGAAGAAGTCAGTTACCAAATTGCAAATCAAGTTTTACCGACTACAATATACTGATATTAAATGGTGATGAAATTGAATTTAATGCATGGTGATATTAAATGATGATGAAATTGAATTTAATGCGCATTGATGATGACTTGGATGAGGAAATGAATTAAATGAAGTTTATTACAAGATCTACGAATGAGAAAAGTCAATGTGAAGATCTAAAGCAAAGATCAAGCGATTAAACAGAAAAGTGAAAGTTCCAAGAAAAGTTATACGTTCTGAGGTAAAAGTGATTTCATTTACCAAGTTGAGAAATATGAAGAAGATGATTGAATGACTAAGCGTAAAGGAAGGAAAATAAAATTAAGGAGATTAAGAGGCAAAAGTATGTCTATATAAGGAATGAGAATTATACAGAGAAAATGCGACTAGTGAATTGAAAAAAGAAGGAAAGAAGTTGAAGAACAACATTGACTAAGTAGAACAAAGAAAGGTAGATTGAAGAATCTACAGTCTGAGAAAGACATCAATGGAGTATGTGATGCCAGTATTCAATTGAGCATAAAGGATATGATCCAAGCATAGTGAGCTGCAATTTTTTATAGATCAAAGTTTATTGTTTCTTAATAATATTTGTAACATAGAAATCTCTTAATTGAGTGGATTTAAATGTCCTATTTTTAAGACCTAGACTTACGTGACATTCCAAAAGAGTGTTTGAAGACCTCTAACAGGGTCACTCCTAACAGAGTGAAGAATCTAACAGAATTGAGGTAAATCTCGTAATAGAGTCACAATTAGCAAATGTGTTTGTAATCTTTAACATGATAAGTTCTTAACCGAGCGTACTTTAGAAGGGAACATTTTATTTTGGGTTACAATTCCCACAGAGGTTTTTCCCAAATTGGGTTTCCTCATTAAATCCTATGTCAATGAGTTAAATCTGGTGTCAACTGAGTTATATCATGTGTTAATGAGTTAATCTGATGTTTCTAAGTTTGAATGATTGATTGTTGCTTATGTTATTTGGTGAATTGGTTATTTATCGTATTTAGTACTTACCGAGTGGATCAGTGAGTTTAATTTTAAGAGTTTAAGTTTGATTTGTCTGATTCACCAACCCCCTCTTAATAGGACCAACAATATACTCACATTATCAGCCAAACCCACAAGTTGAAATTACATTCCAGTTATGAATTTACCAAAAAGGTTTTATATTACACTAAGTTGTAAATTTGCACAAAGGCCTAATACAACTAGCAACTGTACAGGATGACATTACAAAAAGTATTTAAAATGGGTAATTTGCAGCAATATTCAATGTATGGTACATTCATGGACTATTGTTACTTGGTGACCAGACATGGTCCAGATATATTAAAAAATAGGCCTTAGAAGATGTCGAATTATCAACACCATATAGCTTTGCATATCCAATCTCTCGGAGAGTTGTATGCAAGGCTTCTAGAATTTTGTACGTTGACTGCATTGTATCAATTGATTTATGGACAATTTCCATATGGTTACTGTCAATTGTTACAACATCCTCACATGCATATCTCAGATCTTACACAGTTGCACAAAGGCCTAATACATATAGAAACTTTACAGGATGGTATAACAAAAAGTATTTAAAAGCGTAATTTGCTGAAATATTCAATGTATGACACATCCATGGACTATTGTTACTTGGTGACCAGACATGGTCCAGATATATTAAAAAATAGGCCTTAAAAGATGCCGAATTGTCAACACCATATAGTTGTGCATGTGCATATCCAATCTCTCGGAGAGTTGAATGCAAGGCTTCTAGAATTTTTTACAGTGACTGCATTGTATCCATTGATTTATGGACCATTTCGATATGGAAACTGTCAATTGTTACAACATCCGCACATGCCTATCTCAAATCTTCCAGAGTTGCAAGGCAGTCCGCAGTAATATTGTTTCTTATAACTTCTAGATCGATTTAATTTTGATTATGCCATTAAGGAAATACCGATCTCGTTTCTGAATCGACAAAAAAAAAATTCTCATCACTTGTAGGAATTGGCTCGGTTATGCTGCTTGACGTTGACATTTCCTGATGATAGGATGAGGACATACACAAATAAGGTTTATTTGCTGATGTTATAATACAATTCCAGAATGAATGTTATGAAAAAACGCACTAAATTACAGACATATATCAACTAGATATTTAAAACACATGGTTCCATAGAAATTATTGGCCATGAAGATAGTTTCTTAGTCAGTAGTTAGCGAGTATTAGAATTCCAGATTGTCTGAGGCAAAACTCTCTTGATAAACTCAAATTTCGATTTAAAATAATGCAGGGCTCAAAGATTTTTGGAACCAGAATAGTGGGGCAACGTCTAAGCAGCGGAAGGCTCAAAAATCTTCTGGTTTGTGCGAAATTCTCGTCGTGGCAATGTTTTGGAAATATCTCAAAACTATCTTGTAATGCAAGATTTAATTCTATTGAACAAGAAGGGTTTCGCTACTTGTAATGCAAGATTTAATTCTATGTACTATAGGTATCACGCTGAGGAATGATGGCTGCCAGGAGAGAATCTAGTAGTAAAATAATGGGATGGGAATGGCAATGAGGAAAAATAAGGGGAAATCTCATCTTAAGCATTTCCTTTCCTCAATATTTCAATGATTTTTAGGCTACATCTAGGCATGGCCTGTGAATACAAATGCAGGATGGGTAAGTTGAGAAGGCATCAACTCAACAGTGTGATTGTGGTTTTGATTTCAAAGGCTTAGATGTTCATGGCTTAAGATGAGATTTACGTCGTCCTTCTTATTTGTTTTGCTCTTGGCTGCAGTTTAATGTCTTCTTAAACACCATTTTATCCTGCCCAACAACAGTGGAACTAATTATAGCAGTGTTTTTTTACATAACACACTGGAAGTTGAGAAATCCAAGAAGGATAGAGGGATGCCATGGTGGGTAAAACTCAGAACATTAAGAGGTGACACCCGAAATGAAGAGTTCTACACTCTACCATTTAATCTAAACGTGTTTTTCCCTCGCGTGAAAATTGTTGCTATATACATTACTAGGCTGTCGCAGTGTGTGAGCATTGATTTTCCTTGTTGGACGGGCTGTGGATGATATCCATGCATTTATACTGACATTGTTGCTTGTTCATAGCAATCTATTGATAACGGCAGGGTATTTTTGTATTTAAGTATTCATCATGCAGCTGAGGCTTCTTCCACGAGACACGAGCTTCCAAGGCATGGGACTTCAATGCCATGTTAAACACAATTCCAGAATGCAGCATTGACACTGCTATGTATTTCAGACTGAGTTACCACTTAGGTCAGATTTTGAATTATTGAATGTGACTGCTTTTAAGTATTTCAGACTGTTAACTTTGATACAAATGTTAGAAATTCCCTGATTTTGAATTCTATTCTGATAAGAAGATTGCTATATTCATGTCAGCTTGATAGAGCATTTGAAAAATGTTAGCGTATGATTGTATGGAATCATAATATATATTCCGTCATGTAGTCCTATTGAAGAAAAGACTCTTATATTAACCACTGATTATCATAACTCTTGAACATAAGCTAATTGAGATACAAAGACGGGGTTTAGAGTGGCATCACATAACAAATTGTACGAACATTAATGCAGAACCATCACATAGGAAAGTTCATTGCGATTTTTGTCATTGTAGGTATCCATTTATGCAATGGAAGAAATTTGGCTTCGATTCAGAGATATCACCTCTGCAGATATCAAATTGTAGTTGACATCCCCAAATGAGGAGAAATGAAAAAGACACCCAGTTTATCTCCAACCTACGATTCTCAAAAGAGCGAAGTTTTTTGAAGTGATTCGATTATGCTTGCTATAGGCATTTCGTCAAACACTTGACGTGCGTTGTCTGTGCTTCCAAAACAAATTGAGCGCGAAAGATATATTATTGTTTAGTTTCATTGCTTTTCTTCACTGGTCTGTGAAATCCCAAATAAGAGAATGACATATTCAACTTAAAAGTCACTTAACAAACTTTATTCAACTTAAGAGCTACTATAATTAATGCTTTCAAAAAATAGGTTGAGGACTAAAACTGTGCAGGAAGATAAAGAAAAGAAATCGCTTACAATGGAGAATTTACAGTCAATTCTCCAACTTCTTTCTGACAAATCCTCTACAACAGTAATTAAAGTAATGTCTAACTTTCTTCGAAGCACAGACAAAACACATTTAAATTTTTGAGTTGAAATGTTTAATACACCTCAATATCCTTGCACACTGGAATCCAAACTTTTAGAGAATCTTTCGAAGATCGAAACTTTTAAAGAATCTTTCGAAGTGTTCTGCAAACATCAATAAAAAGAGGCCATCAATATTACATTTGTCTAAAACAAACATCAATTAAAAAATGACACTAAAGCAGTACCCGAGAGGTGGGGTTTTTAACTCACCTGTTGGGATGAGGCCTTTCAAATGGATGTCATAATGTTAGATGATGAACAAAACCTTCCTTTATATATCAAATCATATCATGGAGGCAGTATCACTTCATTTGCTTATGGAAATTTTTTGCTTATGGATAAGTTTTGCATATGCCAAGATGTTCGGGTTACTTTTAATATTGCTAAGACTGTAAACTATATTAGATTGTGCTATCTTATTTAACCTGTTATTTGGTATTATAACTATGGTTGGTGGTTTAGTATTCTATACTATGGAACAACACCTTGATTTTGCTGCTGCTTTTTTCAAAAACTAAAATTATCAACACTATAATATAATCCTCAAATTACAAGAATTCCAAACATTAATAAACTAATACAAATTATTTCATTCTAAAAGAATAGATGATTTAAGAAATAATTTCTTATGATTTTTAGAATCTTGAAAGAAAAACTAACTAATTACCTTTTTATAAAAACCATTCACTTCTTTTAGGGTTACATACTCTCTTTTCCGTGCACTAAACCGCTCCTAAGCTGGAACGCAATGATTTCAGATTAGAGAATACCAACCAAAGAAGTTAGAAGGTGTAAAGCCAACATTCAGTCTTCACAACTCCACATGAATGTTTGACAGAATGCCTTAAGAAGCGTTATCAATGAACCAATTGGATTTGTCATTAGCAGTTGTAATTCAGAAGGGTTTCGAAAAAATGGGGCAGCTTATAAGTGTAATTGATGAATGTTCAAGAAAATGAAATTGGTTGGCATTTCAGAACAGATCGAAGCATAATGAGAAGGCATTTTGGAACAAAATTGATGTAGAAGATTCGTGATATACAAATTCAAGCACTGGAGCACAGAAGAGCACTAGAGAAAGATGTAGTTTCTATCTAGAAATAAAGCAAGCAGTTGTAATGTTGTATTATGATTTATGAATTGGAATTTAATCAAAATAAATCATTTCATTTGAGAGCATGGTAGTTTGATTCATTTGAGTTGAAAGGTTGAATAGTAGAATTGTTTTATAATTGTTTGAGTTAGTAGCTAGGAGATTGGGTAATCTTGAAAGCTTCCCCATTCTCCATCTGTGTAAAAATGTAACAGTTGAATGAATTGGATGTTCGATAGAAAAGGACCAGATACAGTGTAATCAGGCATTTGTAGCAACCCAAGTTTACATGACAAGAATTACACACCATTCAACACACTGTACAATTCTCGCAAAAGAAAAATGTTGACCTTAAGATAGCCCTTAATACCCTTTATTCTGCTATAGATGTAGTTTGCAGAGATCTACCCCTCTTTAAAGGTAGAGCTCTACCCCTCAGCGTGTAATTATTGAGAATTGGTTTAATGTATCCTTCGATTTTATATAAATTCTGTCATTTTAAGTTTGAAGTAGTTTTTGCCTTCTCCTTAAATTTGATATCACTTGTCATATGAAGAATGACTTATTGTCTTAGTATTGATCAAACGGCTTTCCATCGCAGTTGTCGTCCGAGCACATATATTAGTTTGTAAATGAATGCAAAATACTATAAATCCTCAGTCATACATCCGCTATACAGATTTGTTTCACTACAACCATTTGATTAGTTTGCTCCTTTTTTTAGCATATTAGATTTATTTATTAAAATTGGGTTTATTTTAATGAAATAAAACAGGAATAAATTACATAGTTAGATGTATATTCTTTTCTCCACTCTAAGCCCTCATTTAAATCTGTGTCATGTAAACTTGGGTTGCTACAAATGCCCTTCCAATGGTTGTGTTATTTCACTCTATCACACGGCAAAAATTCACTTTGGATTATATTCTACACCTCTGACAGTAAATACAAGGGAAAAATGACAATTGAAAGCAGGAATACAAAAAAAGGCAATACCTAAAGCATTTTGACTAATTTACAACATAAAAATAATATATTAAACCATTGTTTTCAATGCATTTTAACAAATTTCAAAAAATAAATAAATATAAAGGTATTTTCTTAAATATACAACACTAAGAAAGTAATAATTTCTCACTCACTCCAATGTCTTCTATTCTTCAAGTCTTTTATTCCTCAATCTCTGTTTTTGCCTCAGCTGTTACCCGCAAGTCAAATACCTCTTTCTGTTTTTGTCACCAATACTCCAGAATATTTTCGTTGAGACTAGACAGATGAGACAAAGACAAATGCAGATGCAGAAAAATTGGCAATTAAATGCAAGAATACAAAAAAAGTCAATACCCAAGGAATTTTAACCAATTTATAGCAAGAAAATAAATTATTAAACTATTTTTTTCAATGCGTTTTCACAAATTTAGATAAATAAATAAATAAAAAGGCATTTTCTTCAATATATAACAACGCGTAAGTAAGAATTTATGACTCACTCAAATGTCTTCTATTCTTGAAGTCTTCTATTCCTCAATCTCCGTTTTTGCCTGGTGCAGCTGTTACCCACAAGTCGAATACCTCTTTCTATTTTCGTCACCAATACTACTGAAAGTTTTTGTCAAGACTAGACAAATGAGACAAAGAAAAATGCAAATGGACCACTGTAAATGAAGAAAAAATGACAATTAAATGCATGAAAACAAGAAAATACAATACCCAAAGCATTTTGACCAGTTTAAGAAAGAAAATAAATTATTAACCCATTTTTTCAATGCATTTTGACTCTCATGGATCTAGTTATCATGAAAGTGTTAATATATATATATATGGTTGGTTACCCATTTTTTGATAGTGCATGATTTAGATTTGGGATTTTTCAAATGCCATAAAGAGAGGCAATACAAATCCCATAGAAAGTACTATTCTATCATTATCTAATTTCTCAAAACAATCAGATGATGGGAAACGTGGGAAGAGAAAGAAGACAAAAAAAGTGCAAGAAGAATAGGTCTACGGAAAAAGCCGAATGTGACCCTCCATCATTGTAAAAATTAATATACAAAAGGGAAACACATATTCATACTTTTATTTGAACAAAATGTTTAGCAAATAACGTATTAAAAATCTAATTGAGGTCAATATATTTATATAAGTATACAGAAATAAATAATTCTAGAGGATAGAAATCATAAGAGTTTTAGTTCATAATAAGAGTTCTAGTTCATAGATAATAATGTTTTATTATGTATTTACACATTTTTTTTCCTTCAACATGTCTTAAAGAATGTTTGTCTTAACTTTTATTTATTTCAATTAAAATGAAAATACCATGGAAATATATACAAAATGTTGGGAAAAAGTTATCAGTAATTCGTTAATTTCAGATATAATTTTACTTACTAATCTTTCCAATTTCATCCATACTAATCTTTCCAATTCCATCCATGCTAATCAAGTACAACATATCATTATCAAAAAAGAATTATGGTAAATTAAATAATAATTACATAGTTAATTTCAGAAATAATTTTACTTACTAATCTTTACAATTCCATCCATTCTAGTTGAAAACTTCAAAGAAAAATCTCCATGAAACTTTGTAAAACACATCTATAACATCTGTCAATAAAACCAGAAAACAACACCATTATATAAACTGCACCACTGTAACATTCCATTTCTTTTAAGAATAAAAATCCCTCAAATATAATATTCTTTAGTACTAATTGATGTTATTTACTTAGTTATTTCACCTTTAGGGAAGGGTGCACCAAAAAAATTGATGTTATTTACTTAATTATGTCACCTTTATTGAAGGGTGCACCAAAAAATACAGAAAGTCGATAGTTTTTTTTTTTTATAAATGATAAAGTAAACACAAAATAGGAAAGGAAAATTTTTAGATTGCACCAAAAAATATAGAAAGTTGATTGTTTTTTTATAAATGATAAAGTAAACATAAAATAGAAAAGGAAATTTTTTAGATTAAATATTCAATAACAACTTCACACTTTATGAACGTACTTGGTGATTTCACTTTTACTTAAAGGTGCACTAAAAAATGGTTACATAAACTTAATTGGTTTTTAATAAATGATAAACTGGACACAAAATAAAAAGGAAAATTTAAGATTAAATATTCAATAACAAATTTACAACATTCTAGATATTGACCAAAAAAAATATTTAAACTAATGAACCATTTATATTAAATAATAATCTGATAAACTTTATAATCCTAGAAACCTTGCACTTAAAATTTTCAATACATAAAATCTGCAAAAACTAACTCATTCTAAGAAACTTCATTCTAAATCTGAGACAGATTTAAGCATGTAATCATTCAAAAATCTGCAAAAACTAACTTATTCTTAGAAACTACGTTGTAAATCTCAGACAGAGATAAGCATATAATCATTCAAAAATCTGCGAAAACTAATTCATTCTTAGAAACTGCGTTGTAAATCTCCCAGATTTAAGCATATAATCATTCAAATATTACAGCTCAAATAATAAAAAGTTACCCTATTCTTATTCAAATATTACAGCTCAAATAATGAAAAGTTACCCTATTCTTATAAAATTATCTTTCACGCTGTTGAACCTTATAACCCTAAAACCGTTCCCCAATCTCCAAGCAGTAGGCCAGAAAATAACATAGCTGGATTCATAATCTTCCTTGGACTCATCGTAGGGCTGTTGCCTTTCTTTATACTCAACAAATCTAACAACGTCATACTTATTGAATATATTGTTTGGGCTTTAGTGCAAGCGTGGCAGAATAATATGATTGAATCCATGCAGAAGAACGCTTGTCTAGATTGATCGACTCTCCCTCATATTCACTTACACGTATTAAATGCGTTGAAAATCACCATTTAGAAGCCCAGTGCATCTAAGATAATAAAAATATCAGTCTGCTCACTGTTGGTCACTGGTTGGTAACTTGATAATGGAATAAATTGCTTAACCATTCTGAAGTATTTATAATGCAAAACACATTAGTGCTTCGATGTCCATTGACATTTCCAATTGTAGGTTATAGATATTACTTCAATAGATAATTAAAAAATTAGAATTTATTATTAAATTATATCACAAGTTATTTATGTGGCATTATTTTATGTAATTTTAATCATGTATTAGTGCATACTTTGCTTCAATTATAATTGGAAGGGAGACATTTTCTTCTTTTTTTTTCTTAGTTTGCAAAAGTGACAATTATTACCTTAATTTCAAGCTTATAAAAGCTAGGACAAATTTTCTTTTTGTGATATCTTGCAAGCAGAGAGGTCTTTTTAATGTTGTGTGGGTACTTGTTCAAAATTTCTTATTTCTTTTTGTACCAATACACAACTGGTTGGAAGGCCATTTTTCCCCATTCCCATGTATCCTTTAATATGTTAGTGTAGCTATAATTAAAATAAGCTTATAAGAATCCAATTTGTAATAACCTTTTATCAGCTCGAAATTGAATACCCTTTTTTAAAAAGCTATATATATTTTTCAATTTCCCCCACATTAAGGCTATTTGCATTTTTAAATGCACTAATTTATAAAGTGCCAAATTTTAGGGGCTCACTAGTCAAGGGACAATTTCAATTGATCAAGCCCCTCAGTCTTTTTTTTTTTTTTTAGGCAAAAGTGGCAAGCCACTATAATATTTTAATAAAATCTGATTCAAAAGGTCAACTAGGAAAGAATCAGTAAGAAAACCTAGCTTCATCCCTTTGCTTACAACATTATAGTCATTCAAAGTTACAAAATGAAACAAAATATTTTAGGCGTATCATGATTACAATATGGAGTAAAAACTACCTCCCATGCATACACCATCCCTAATACATATTTTGACCTTTGAATTTAATATATATATAAATTACTACATTTTTCCAATCATCAAAAAGGGGCATAAATTACTTTTCGCTGCTTACTCTTCCATGATGTCACTACTTTTTTCGGCATGCCCAGACTCGAAGGCACCTTGCACATTTGGTCTGCTAATAAGCGGTGGAGTTCGACCCCAGCCATGAGCACTCTGTTGCGGAAGACATTCCCATCCAGCTTGGTCATCATCTGATTTTTTAGAGGACCATCCAGAACACACTTGTTCCTTAGTCTGCGTTTCTCTTGCAGTTTCATGCCGCCAGACATTCGAGTCAATGTTCTATGCAGACTGACATGTCGAGGTCTCCCACTTTGGAACTTGACTCTGCAACGTATTGGAAAACCTCTGCAAATCTAGAAGTGCAAACCCCAACCTCTTAACTCTTTCCACAAATTGATAACAGAGAACCTGAGATGTGCTCTGTATCGCAGTTTTCAACTGTGTAGGGCTGCGTTTGTTGACTGCCAATCTTAATGCTTCATACATGACCAGATATTCATGCTTATGGAGTAGTTGTGAATGAGAGAATAAACCCCCTATTAAAGCCATTCCACTCCATAAATCATATTTTTGCATTGCCAGAGTTAGCCTATTATCCGAGATAAATGGTGGCCAAATTACCTTATTTGCCAGCGATTGTAGGAGAAGAGGGGATTGCAAAATGTCCATGGCATTAGAGAGGAAAACAGATACCATATTCAAAGGGTAGAAGTACTGGTGTGCCGATGAAACCAAATATTCTTCCCCAATTACTTGCCTGATAGCCCTTCTAATTGTTGGCGAATGTACAATGAACACCATGTCCAGCACTAAATCATCGACAAGCTTTGGCAATACAACTTCATCAGGCATCGGGGGGATCCATATGCGATAGATCTTTGGCAACATACCCCAATGTTGCATATGACAGGTCTCGCAGGGAGCAGAGATATCCATCATTTTTGGCGTCTTCAATTTTTGAGATTTGCATATAACCTAAGCCCTGTGATATATACTGCAAGATTACTTTCTGTGAGTTGAAATTTATGCACATATGTCTTATCTATATTTCGCACTTTGAAAGCCATGTGAATATTTATTAGCCCTTGCCCTCTAAAATGTCTTCAAACTGTACTTACGATCCCTCACTCTAATGCCGAATATTTTGCATGAATTAGCCATGTGAATAATTATTATCTCCTGTCCTCAGAACTGCCTTTAATCTGTACTTGTGATCCCTTATTCTAATGCCAAGGATTTTAAATGCAATATATGTCAGTCACATAATGCCCCTGTGTGTGCGAATGATTTGAGAAATTGTTTGTTTACTCAAAAATGTGCTCCTTTAGTGATTTTACTGAAAGCATTCCATTTTATCTATTTCAATAATTTTTTTGAGATCACCATAATTGTCAATCCATGGCAGTGGGTTAAGTGATGTGAATTTCAAACCGTCACAACCCAAGTTTGAAAGAAAATCTGCTACTCAATTCCCTTCCCGATAAGTATGAGAGATGCATATATCCTGACATTCATCTAGGAGCCTCCAAATTTGATGAAAGATATAATTTAATTTCCATGAATATGATTTTCTATGTATACAAGCATTAATAATTACTGCCGAGTCTCCTTCAATGTGTACTTTCTGATAGTTACCTTCTTTGGCAAGGACAAGACCAGCGAGTAAAGCTTGAGCCTCAGCCATGTTGTTTGTCCCAACTAGCAGTGGTGATGTTGTTATAGCTACAACTGTTCCTTGATGGTCCCGAATACATGCCCCCAGACCTGACAATCCTGGATTTCCTCTGGAAACTCCATCAAAATTCATTTTCCAGAATCTTTTAGATGGAGCTATCCAATGTGCCTCACATCGGGGTCCTGCAGAAGGATTTACCTTATTAATTTTCCAGCCATTAGGAATGAATAATTGCTTCCATTCTTGGATTATTTTGGAATCCCATGCAGTAAAAACCGGGTTAAATTTGGAGTTGCGCAGACTTGAATTTGTCACTTCTGATATTGCTCTCTCAATCCCCTCTAAAACTTTATCAATGGTAGATACCTCTTTTTTGAAGATACGCTTGTTTCTTTCCCACCCTATTGCCCATACAACTAGTGTTGGTGTGCACTTCCAGAGATTTGCAAATAAGGAATCTTGATATAAGACTGGCCATGCTTGAAAGAAGTCCCATAAGTTATTTTGAATTGGGGTACTGAAATTTAACTTATTAAGGATGAATTTCTGGCATTGATTAGCAAATGGGCATGTGAGGAGAAGATGGTCCACTATCTCTTCCATTTCATTACAGAAAAGGCAATTGAATGATGGTGCAATTTGCAATCTGTTCAATCTATCACTGGTTATAATCCTATGCTTTAATGCCTGCCATGCAAAGCAACCTGCTTTTGGAAGAACATCATGGTTCCAGCAGAATGAGAATGCTCTAGATGGTGCCTTATTTATTTCATTTTGTTGCAGAATTCTGTATCCTTCTTTAACTGAGTAGTTTCCATCCTTAGTTGGTGCCCATATAAGCTTATCTTCGAGTCCAGATATGTATACATGTTTAGAGGCCAGAATGTCTTTGAATCTAGTGATATCCTGATTTGACAATGGTTAATCTTCTGGGTTTTTCCATTTAACTTTCCCTGATAAGTTGCAAATATTATCTATATATTGATTGAGTTGGGTGCCCCAATGTTGTTCTGAAATGGAAATGATTTCTGGGGTCACTAAATTTTTATTTAGGGGAAGTTGTCCATTCCATGAATCCCTCCAAAAATTAACCCTACTACTGTTGTTGACTTCCCAAGTGACATATTTTACTACAATGTCTCGTGAAGACATTATAAAGTTTCAAATAACCGAACGTTTTGGTGGATTGGAGATGGATATGACTCTTGTAGATTCATTGTTGTACAGATATTTCTGCTGCATAATCGTGCACCACTTGGAATGAGGTTTGCTATACATTTGCCACACTAATTTGCCCCCAAAAGCCTCATTTCTTTTTGTTAAGTCATGAACTCCTGCCCCACCAATTGCTGGGAAATGAGCAAACTCTTGAAATGAAATAAGAGGAATTTTTCTTGATTCATTCATGTTGCCTATCCAAAGGAAACCCCTGATCATTTTTTGAATCTGATGTAGTACTGTAGAGGGGGCTTTTAGGACTGCAAGAAAATAGTTTGGGATTGCTGCTAATACTGATTTGATGAGTAAAATTCTACCTGACAATGATAACCATCTGACTTTCCATGTAGCTATCCTACTCTGGATACGTTGTATAACTGAAGACCAATAGGTAGATTTATTTGATCCCATAAAAAATGGAATTCCCAAGTATGTGGATGGCAGAAAATCCTCTGTAAATCCTAGTATCTGCACTATCTTGTCAGAAATCACTTTGTTAGTGT